>CAJQZN010019909.1:0-15660 GCA_907164685.1 Colias eurytheme | reverse complement strand
AAAAAAATTATGAGGCGTGCACTTTTGGATTTTCCAAATTATTTTTTTAATTAATCCATCAGTCCTCGGAATCACAGACACAATAGAAAATCTATTGTGTCGCGCCCCGATCGGGCCTTACGGTGGTCAATGGGTTAATTAGGTGTGTTGACAGTAAAATTTTTAGGTTGCGTCATGGCGATACCGTCACGTCATGGAGTAAGGCCACGATTTTGGTATCTTTGAAACTTGCCAAAGAAGTTTCACTTCTGACACGTGTGCTCGCCACACACAATTCAATCGTTCAGCTTTTATTTATTTACTGTTATTTAAATTCGTTATTATAAGAACTACAATCGGTTTCGGTACGTGATCTTCAGTTGGAACAAGTTAATTAATGTTTGAGTTTAAAAAAATCTATCATATTATGTAAACATTAATGTAAAATTAGGGCCGATTTTTCAATGCTTGGTTAAAACTTATTCGTCCAATAAAGTATTACACGATAATATTAAAATGTCACGTAAACTGTCAAATACGGGCAATTAGAATACGTTTTTAAAATGGTAGTTTTATAAATTATTCGACGAATAAATAAGTTTTAACCAAGGATTGAAAAATCAGCCCTTAGAAGTTTAAATATGTAGAGTAGGTACCTAATATTATAGGACTAAAAGTTTTTATAATTTTTAAGGTTCAAACTGCTTACGCATTTTTTATGTTAGAGCTACTATTAAGTATTCTGTGGTTAAAGTATCTGTTTGATTGTTTATGAAATAAAGATTTTTTCATGAATTCTTCGTTTTTTATTATGTATTCTTCATTCACAAATATTTATTTACAAAAATATAAACATCTACTTTAAAATTCATCTATTCTATATTAAACGATACTGATAAATTGCTAATCTTCTTGTTACCAGGAGGTCTAAATATCAATTCTTTGTTCCCACTACTCAGCACATGGCTTGGTCCATTTCGTAGCACTACTTGCTTGTATCTTGCTTTATTACCTTCATCGTTAGACATCACTACAACTTGCTGTTTATTTGAATTATCCTCTCTTGTCATGACTCTCACTGTTTTATATCTCCTTCCGTTATCACGTCCATTTAACAATTGATCAGCTTCATCGTTACTTATCTTTTTCTCATATTTAATTTCACCATTATTCGATACGTACGTCAGCACTGGCTTCACTAGTTCGTTCTCACTTTCTGAACTTGCTTTGCGTCTGAGTATTCGTAATTTACGGCGTTTAAATTTCTTTCCTCGCCGTAGATAATCACAGTCACTGCTTGTTTCGTCACTCGATTCTTCTGAACTTGAATACTTTGGTTTCGGTTTCCAACGCCTTGGTCTGGGTTGTATTTGAGGTGGCATTGGAACAACTACCACGGGTGGTGGTCCTGGCGCTACAGGCATCGGCATAGGATATACAGGAGCTGGCACGGGCATTGGTGGAGCAGGTGGTAAAGGAACTGGTGCATCTCCCGGATTACGGCAACGACATTTCAAGTGACATGGTGAACAATATGAGAAGAACGCTGGTGTGCATTGCGGCATGCATAGACACGGAGGGCATGGCGGACAGTTCTTTGGTCTGGGAGATGCTATGCAATATGAAGGGGCATATGCCGGCACAGCTACTTGCACGGGCATAGGCACGGGTACAGGGATGGCTATTGCAACACTCTTTTCCGTGGTCGTTGTAGTAGTAGTGGGCACAGTCTGTTCAGGTATTTCGATGGCGATGATTGGTATTTGCATTGGTGGTGGCATTGCGATCATTGGCGGAGGAGGAGGAGGCATGTAAACTGGATAAGCTAATTGTACGTTGGCCTTTCTTATGATTGTGACTAGAATTATAAGAGTCCATTTCGATGATTTGATCTGAAAAAATTAAATACATATAAATTTTACAACTTTGGAAACTATTAAAAGGGTAAATAATATCCATTTAGTTTACATTATGAACACACAGTATAAAATAAATAAACTGATATAAAATAATCAATCAATTAGTACATAGGTACTAAAGTAGGTAATAGCACTCATGAAAATAGAAGAAAGGATACGAAGTACATTAAAGTAAGAACTACTTACGTAACACATATTCAGCTGTAGAAATTCAATCGCTCTTTATGTGAACGGAAAATGCTTTATGCATTTTACAATTTCTTACATAATCTAGTTCATTGTAACGTCAAGCGGAAAATATGAAAATTTTGCTTTGAATGCTTACACAATAACAAACCTTTCAACATATGGTTATACAGATCGTAAAATTTTATGTTTTATAATCATAAAATGAATGTTAAGTCATTGTAGTTAACATTGTTTTGGAAAAGATATTGAATGAATAGATTTTTAAGATTTATGGACGTCATCATATTTGTTCCCACTGTTAAGTTGGACTTGTTTTCTCATCATTAGTCGCTCAGCTGTTATTTTTCTTAGATCTTTATAAATACACAACGGAAATCCGTTGTCTATTTGAAAATCATGCAGTTTTTGAATTGAAACTTTAGGCGCGTTGAGAGTAAAATTCCAAGGTCCAAGTAAGGCGATGATTTTGGTATCTTTGAATCTTGCCAAAGAAGTTTCACTTCTGACACGTGTGTTCGGCACATACTCTATTTTTTTAATAGAGTGATTCAAGAAGAAGGTTTTAGTATATACCTAGTTAGGTTTAAATTTTAAACAAAGCGGGCGAAGCCGCGGGCGAAAAGCTAGTGTTATAATATTATATTTGTATGATTTATACTATATTATTGTATTTGAAAAGTGGACCCATCACAAAAAGCTGAAGCATATAATTATATTTCATTGATTTAATAATTATATTACAAAGATTGAATATCATCTTTTTCGGTGTCGGCTAATACCTCAGTAAATAAAGCATTTAACCTTTAAAGCTGTAGCAAATAAAATGACCTTAAAAAAATGGATGGAGATATATTTTGTTGATTAATCAAATATTTTTAGAGTTATTAGACAACAACAATAAATCGGTACATTAAATGGCTCATAAATCGTTAACGGTAACGGTTAACGGTAAGTTTTACAAACGAAATTTTATTCTATACAAGAAAGTCTGCATAACTTTTGCCTTTTTTGTAAATATTTGTAGTTTCAGAGATATCGGCCAACAACTTTTTTTGTTTTATTGGACAGTAAGTGACCCTTAATCTAAAAAACAATTTAATTCGGATCGGAAATTTAGTGCGATGTTCTGCAGCATGAAAACGCTTTTATTAACTGGGGTAAAATAATTTTGGTAGAGCAGGCGAAGCTGCGAGCGGAAAGCTAGTTTAGGTAGTATAGGAATAACTTAATAAATTTTAAATAAGAAATGTTCAGTTGAATTTATTTAACGGTTAACGGTAAGTTAGAAGTTAGTAGAGCTAGAAGCTTTAAACTTTTTATGCAAGTTTTGAGGTACTGTATACTTTATAGTTTCAATATTGACTAGACCTCCAGAACAAATTCTAACGATCACTATGTTTCAATCAATTATGTTATTTACTTGTTTACTTGATGAAATTGTTTGCATTTATAGTTCTATAGTATTGTGCTTGTGGGTATATAGTACTTTGTGGTTCTAAGTATTTCTGAGCATAGATGTGCCTAATATTAAAACAATAAAATTTTTTTCACTGTTTATTTATCAAATTTTGTAACAAAATATAAAACTTAGAAATATACTCATTGCGCTACTACATTTTTGGGCATTTTATGTTTAGATTTTCTTCTATGATGCTTCTGCGTATTGCGTTCTGTTTTAATTTCCAATTTTTCTTCATCTCTATCAGCTCGTATTGCATCTTCTATTTCTTCAAATTCGTCGATTTCTTGTTTAGCGTGCGTTGTAGATTCAATTGTATCACCTGTTTTAACTTTTAACCAATCCTTAGCTTCCCCTTTACTTATCTTCTTCTCGAATATAACGTAGCCATCTTTAGTAACATACTGTAGAACTGGCGTAAGTAATTCTTGTCTTTGATGCCTTCTTCTCTTCTCTCTACGATGTCGGTTTGATCGTCTTCCGCTACGTTTACCTCTCCAGTATCCGTCATATTCTGAAGAAGAATCTGTTAACTCGTTAGAAGATGTATCGGTATCGGTATCTGTGCTATCATCAGTGTCAGAATAATAACGAGGCCTTTTTTTGCGTATACGTATCCTTGGTCTAGGATCAGGTCGAATTTGTGGCTTTTTGAAGGAGTTGTCTGGAGAGTAGAACGGCATAACGATTACAGGGAGTTTATGAGCTGGTCCAGGTGGCCCTGGAAGAGGCATGGGCATCGGTATTGGCATTGGTCCCGGCATACCAGGCATACCAGGAGGTACAGGGATTGGTATAGGTTCAGGTTGTTTACCTGGTGGTGGACTTTGGTAAAATGGTGGTGGGAATGTTTGACTTTGGATTGGTATTTGTAAATTTGGCATATCAGCAGGCGTCGGCATGCGGCAGTGCATTGGAAGGTTTTGGGGAAAATATTGAATATTTGTTGGACATAGTGGTAATTCTGGGTCCTTGGCAATTACACCAGTAAACACTAGAAGGATTATGATGGATTGAATTCCGGCACGCATCTGTAAAAAAATATTATTTAATAGATCTTTATAATTAGAGTTAAACTTTTTATGCAAGTTTTGAGATACATACTTTATAGTTTCATTATTGACTTGACCTCGAGAACAAATTCTTACGATCACTGTGTTTCAAGCTGGTTATATGAAGCTATTTCAAGGAATTTTTTTGTTTGAAAAAAGTTCAACTCTTGCGCACAATGCACTTTATGTAATCGACAATAACCTATTGTATGACTTTTAAATCTTAATACCTAATACATACTTGCATTTTCTTATATAACATTTTTTATATGTTGATATTATATGGAAATTATCTTGTTTAGGTACTTGCTACATTGCTCTATTTGCGACTACTACCACACAATTACGAATGTTTTGTTTTACATTTGTGTAAAGGATTTAGTAGGTACTGTCATGTATCGATTTCAAACATAATGCACTTTTTAATCGTAACACTTCTAAAAAGATAGAGACATTAATTTGATAAATACATATTTGTATCTATCCAGAATCTCGCTTTTAAGAAATCGCATTGTACATGTAATTATTTAATTAAATGAACGCTTGAAAATACATTAAAAAACACATAAATCTACGTAACGGCATTGCATAAGAACAAGTTAAATTTCAAACAATAGGTTCGAACAAAATCTTTTGTATTTAAGAACATTTACAACGGCATAACGTTACAGTCAATCCACTCATGTTTCGAAGAAAGCATCAACTCCATCTCTTAGGAAGGTATGTTCTAATTTATTACAAAAATTGTGATGTAATTAATAAGTAAGTCCTCAAATAATTCTATGGCTATTAAACTCCAATTAAATAAACATCCCAAAACGTGCAACAGCTCGTGAAAATTCCATGTTTTCGTTGATGATAAAATCTTACCTACTGTTTGAATATAATCCTGATCTTAAGGCTAAACGATTATTTCTACTAAATACTTACATTGCATTTTCAGATGGACACAGCGTTACTCCAAACATCAATAGTATTTCATTTAGCACTACAGGCATTGTCACAGTTTCCTGCACCAGGACAATATGCCTATCCACAAATGCCTGGACAGATGGCGCCTCAAGTGCAGTACCCGATGGCCCATGCTGGACCAATGCCGATGATGCCAGGACAACCAATGCCTATGCATCCTCCGTACCCAGTAGGTCAACAACGCATGCCTCTAGTCGTTATGCCATACCACAGCAAATCAGCTGATAGAAAATACAAACGTCGCCGCAGACCCAAGAAGAAGTATTACAAAGATTCGTCATCCAGCTCAAGCAGTAGCGAAAGTTCTTCATCCAGCAAGGAGGATTTAAGGTCGAGAAAAAAGAAAAATAAACACCGAAGAAAACAGCGGCAAGTCCTGACTCCTGTTATCTCTTACATGACAAGAAATGGAGATGTAGTATACCAGAAGAAAATTAAGAAGGACAACGCAAGAGATTGGCTCGAACTGAGCCAAAGTAAAGTGCCGGCTAAATTGGAGGATAGCAAAGAGATCAATGATAGCCAGGAGATGACTATGCATGACTTAAAAAAGAAATTCGGCTTGAAACGGAACCATAAACATAAACATTAATTTTTATATTTTTATACCATTCAATAAATTGAAATTTAAAATCATAAAATATGTTTTGTATTTAGATTTATTAATCCTTTGTTAAGAGCTGCAACTACGATGTAGATAGGCATAATAACACCTATACAGTATAAAAATAATATTATTGTTTTAACTAGGTGATCAACATTATTTTGCTTATAGATTTATTTGGTTACATTTTGCTTGTGCAATCATTTCTGAAACCGAAAACGCAACGACTTTCAAAGTACACAATAGGAAAAAAAGAAACTTGCAATTGTTTAAAAAAGGTTCTTTGTTTCATATTTCATTGTAAAATAGAATTAGTCGAATATAAAGCAGGTACACTGGATAATTGCACAGTATTTTATTTAAATAGATAGATATTAAAGGTACAAATTTAATACGGGTACCTACTACAGAACATTTTTGTTTTATGTATGTGGGTAAAATGTAAAATATGTTTCTATTACTTTCTGTCTAATATCATTATCTTTTTTTCCAGATGAAATATTTCCGATACATCGCAATGCTAACAATAGTTATTTTAAATTGTAATAGCATCCAAACCAAACCACAATCATGTTTTGGTTGTATAAATGAATATGACGAGTTTCTTGTAACTACTACAAAATATTATTGGCCATGGCTGCCGGGATATAAGTATGACCCTCCCAATTATGTATGGCCATATTACTTTTCTGGCTAATTTAATATTACTTTATCACTAAAATAAAGAGATTTGCATGTTACCTATATTTTTATATTCATTGCCACTATCCTCTTCAGCAACTTCTTTTCTTATTTCATGGCTCCACTGCACTGTCCATTGACGAATAGCAAATGTAAGCAAATGTAGATCTCATTCACCAAATTCCTAGTGCTTGTTGAGCGCTATGTTTACAATTCTGTTTTTGAACTTCATCAGCTATCTTTTTTTTTCATTTTTTTATACATATGGATATATCACAGGGATATATGGATTGTGGGCTTAGATTGTGGGTGTATAAAAATTAAAAATGGGGTGGCATCGGGCGAGCGATAAAAATTAAAATAGTACCTACTAAAAATCGATATTGATGTTGAGTACTTTATAAAGTAATCATAAATTAGAATAAAAGATAGAACAAAAAAATTGAAAAGAATATGAGAACAGCCATGGAACAGCCGAATAGGCTTGCATCTTCATACCAATGTGCATACAACAAAGACTTTGACATTTTAAATTCAAGTGTCAACTGTCAGCTGACAAAGTTTCGGATATATGATAATATGTCAGTGCGACATTTGCTCGTTAATTTCAGTTTATTTTTTGATGAGTTGGTGAACGACGAAGCCGATGTTCGCGTTATGTGATAGTGTTTTAGTTATTATACGCATTTAATGCATGATTTCGTGCCGGTATCAGTGTGCAGTGAAAAGAGGTGTGAATTGGACGTGAAATTAATATTTTACCAATATTTGCGATGTAAATCACGTGCTCTACAAATGAAAACATTTGAGTGTTAGCATGTTAGTGGTTCGAGCGTTTTGCATCCGGTTCTCCTATTTGCAAAATGGGTTCGAGTGGTGATAAGGAGTGGAAGAAAAAATTAGGGTTCCCTATAAACTACGATTCCGGCCAGAGCTCGGATGACGATTTGTAAGTATTATCATTAAATGCGCGCACAAGAAACGTGATAGGTTACTACGTCAATGTTTACATTACGTATTATGTGTGAAATGCGATTTTTGAAACTAATTTGTAAAATATATTTATGTTTTATTGCATCATCTAAAGTAATTCTTATTGGATTCACATAAAATATGATTTTGTGTGAAACAGGTTTATCATATCTAACACAAACACTTATTTGTTTTAGTCGTTCCCAAAACACTATGTAAAATATAGTCTATGTCCAATTAGAATTATTACTAAAAAGCGGTGTAAGTGAAACTCAAATATTATAGAAACAAACAATATAGAAGCATAAAAGGTAATTAAACAGCCGATAAGCTTGTTGTCTACACAATTACACACATGTACCACATATTGTTTAAAGAATATTCAGAATATTTTCTTATCTAAATGCTTGACCTGCGATAACCATCAAAGTATAATCTAACTGTAAATAGAGGTTTTTAAAGCATCAGTAATTGCTATTGTTTTGGTCCTCTTTAAAATACTTCCTTATTGTTTGCCTCAGTAAATATCACCATTCATCTGATGGACAAAATGTATGTGTATAATATTTCTTTTAAAGAATACTTACATAAAAAGTAGGGCACTTAATATCTTGTCAAATTATACTGATTCATATTGTTATTTATTCATATTTTACTTAGAATTGAAATAACTATTAACGCTTACACACTCTTGGTAAAATTATTGCAATTTCAAGTACCTATCCTTTATTTATAAATCTCTTGACCTTTTGGTGTGGCCTTGGTGTTTGCTATTGGACATTGAATAGAAAAACAAATGTCTATCATCCAATGGTTTATAAATCGAAAAATCCATTTTAACATGCTCATAATTAATCCATCTAATATTTTCAGTAAAAGTAATTTTTTTTAAATAAATCCACAGCAAATACATGATACAATGAAAACGTTTGTTTTTAATATATGTGTTGATGCATTCATCACCTACACTACTGACATCAATATGTATGCTACAGACAAAATTGTTTGATTTGAAGTGAGATAGAGCTAAATCATTACATAAAAGAAAGTCGCTTTCTCTGTCCCTACTCCCTTTGTCCCTATGTATGCTTAAATCTTTAAAACTACGCAGCGGATTTTGATGCGGTTTTTTATTAAAAATTGAATCACTCTATCTATTAAGATAGAGTAATTGAATCACTCTATCTATTAAGATAGAGTGATTCAAGAGGAAGGTTTTAGTATATAATTTATTATGTTTTAGACAAAGCAGGCGAAGCCGCGGGCGGAAATCTAGTACAGTATTATAAGGATGATTACTTCTATCATACTGTGAAAACTCAATCGAGATTAGCCACATAATGTAGTGTTTAGATATGTTAATACTAGCCGTAAATTACTGATTGTGTATCACTAATAGTGTTATCTTCTTCACTTACTGATAACGCTGTTCAAACATCAAGTGGACAGTTTTAGCAGGTGTAATATTATGTAATTTGATTAATGGAGATTTAGATTTCATTGATCATTTTATTTTTAGGTGACTATAATCGTTAAGTTAGTCTGGTGCAACTTTGTTGAAAATTACATCAATTTTTAAGTAAATTGTATTACATTAAACAGCTGATATTGCATTTTCATGCCCATAAACAACTACATAAAATAAATTTGTGACACCCTTATCTGTGTCAGAAGTTTGATACTTACTGACTATTATAAAAAGAGGGTTTGTCATTTGACCAGCTTACTCTGCAATGAATAGATGAAATAGCTCCCTTATAATAGATATCTTATTGATAATATTGACTCATATCTCTATCATTGTCTAATGCTATGCTAAAATCTGCATGTTGAAATCTTCTTGTCGAGATGTGTCAATGAAAAATTTAAACAAAGTTTTCACCATTGTTGTTAATGAGCTGTTGCTCTTAATGTTTCCAAGAATATAAAACTTTATGTGGACATCAATTGTATAATAAAACATCAAAACCTAGGATATATTACTTAGGATTAGTAACTAGATGTTCCCCGCGGTTTTACCCGCATTGCTCCGCTGCTGTTGGTGTTAGTTTGGTGATATATAGCCTATAGCCTTCCTCGATAAATGGGCTATCTAGCACAGAAACAATTTTTCAAATCGGACCAGTGGTTCCCGAGACTAGCGCATTCAAACAAACAAACAAACAATCAATAAAATAAACAAACAAACTCTTCAGCTTTATTGTATTGTTAAACTTTACTAAGTAACTAGTAGTAATTATGAACATTTTTATTCAGAAATTTTCCTACAAGAAGGTTCTGCCAATTATTGTTTTCTAAACAGACTGCAATGACCTTCATTTTCTTTGTGAGAATATATTTAACAGAATAAGTTCTTTATTAATGCTTATTTTCATTGCAATAAAACAAAGGAATAGGAAAAAAATTGCTATGGGCAAATAGGCTGTTATAGTGTCGCACTGAAAACATAATATTTATTGTTTGTGCTGATAACCAAAACACATGAACCTCTATGAAGCTCTTAGCTACTTTGCATATTTATTTATTACTCTTAACTAAAACTATACATGGGAAACAAAACATGCCTACCTCAAGGTCCAGTTTTGCTCCGAATATCATTTAAACTAGTTAATATTTATTTAGACCTCAATGCATTAAACAAGAGTTTCATATAAAAAAAAAAGTAATCCCTTTTTCCTGCAATAATTCCCAACAGAAATCGCAACAATAAAGTTATATCCCATCTTGTTTAAATATAGCTATACTGTAAATTACAAGTACCCAATGAATAGAATAAGCATTTAAAGTGCGATTTTAAAGTGAATCCACTAGTTATGTAATGTCGAGTTTCTATGTTTGTATTCATTGTGTACTAACAGGCATACATTTAACATATAATTAATCGACAATAGCCTATACCGGCCAAGGTAAACTTATTGAACTATGAATGTTTTGACAAAAAGACGTATACGTGTGTAATTTTACTAATAATTGCGATCTTGACTGTCGACACACTATCGATTTGTATTTTGTTAAATAGGTATGTTATATGTGTAGGGACACACATATGCAATTCGCTGACCGAGCTTTTGTATATGTGTGCGTCCACATTGTTTCCCCGACGCTTTCTACATTTTATTAGATTTATTATTTAGTAGTGCTTAACGGCTAGTTCTAACAACACATATATTGTGAAGAGTAATAAAGTGGTTAAAGGAAAGGCATTATTATTTGGGCAACCTTGGGGGTACAGAAGCACTACTCAACATTGGTGACCCCCGACAAAGAACATCAAGAAATTATAATAGAATAAAATATTATTGCGACGAAGATTTATTAGTAGAATTTAAATTTTAAATATGGCGAGGCCTACATCTAACTTTTACGGCACCCTTTCGGCGGAATTGGAGAAAATAAACGTGCGCCTTTCTAACATCGAGCGATCACGATCACGAGCGATACACCGGCGACCCAGAATACCGTCACGCAATCTTCGAGAGTCGTCAAGGTCATCTTCGAAGCGACGTCGTCCCGGCGGACCCGACTGGTTGTGCAGCTACCACTTCAGGTTCCGGCAGCGCGCTCACAGGTGCATCCAGCCGTGCGCGTGGAAGAGGAGCCACAGCCCCAGCGCAGCAGCCGCCCAGCCGGAAAACTAGACAGGCAGGTGCAGACTACGGCGGAGGTCTGTACCATCACGCCGTGCAGCCGTCTCATGGTAATAGATTTAAACACTAATTTAAAATTTTTAGTAGATACCGGTGCCAATGTTTCCGTTTTGCCCGTATCTAAAAATCCATTTAAATATCATAAATTATGTCGATCAGATCTTAAATTATACGCTGCTAACGGTACAGAAATTGCAACATATGGCATTAAATCAATTGTTTTAAACCTTAATTTAAGAAGACCGTACCGTTGGGATTTCATTTTAGCAGACGTCAAACAGCCAATATTGGGAGCTGATTTTTTAACACATCATAAATTATTAGTTGATTTGTATCGAAAAAAGTTAATTGATCAAACTACCGATTTACATGTATTAGCCTCCTTAGTTTCGTGTACGCAACAATCGCTAAATTCTGTGTGCAAAAGTCATCCGTATTACGATTTATTAAATATTTTTCCTGACATTACTAAACCGATGTCGTTTAAAGAAACTACATCGCATAACGTTTTACATTATATAGAGACGAGCGGCCCACCTATTCATGCTAGAGCTAGACCGTTACCCCCGGATAGATACAAAAAGGTGAAGGAAGAGTTCAGGGTTATGCAAGAATCAGGTATCTGTAGGCCTTCTAAAAGTGCTTGGGCTAGTCCGCTTCATATTGTAGTTAAAAAGAATGGCGAGTTAAGGCCGTGCGGAGATTATCGACAGCTCAACGCAATAACAAAGCCCGACAGATATCCAGTTCCGCGATTACACGACTTTACTTTTATATTGGCTAATAAGAAAATATATTCAAAAGTGGACATAAATAGAGCCTATCACTGCATAAAAGTTGCCCCATGCGATATAGAAAAAACTGCTATTATTACTCCTTTCGGACTTTTCGAATTTCCCCGTATGAGTTTTGGCCTAAGGAACGCCGCACAAACGTTTCAACGTTTTATGAACAATACCGTTTTACAAGGTCTCGATTTTTTATTTTGTTATTTAGATGACGTAATAATTGCCAGCGAAAATGAGACTTTACATCAAGAACATTTGAAGTTAGTATTCGAACGTTTCAATACATACGGCATATCTATAAACTTAAGCAAGTGTAGCTTCGGACAGTCGCGTATAGAATTCTTAGGTCACGAAGTGAGCGTAGATGGGATTAAACCGCTCAAAGATAAAGTCGAAGCCATAGTTAATTTTCCTAAACCCGTTACAGTATCGGATTTAAGACGATTTTTAGGAATGATTAATTTTTATAGACCACATTTACCTCATTTAGCGTCACATCAAGGCGAACTTAATAAATATTTAGTGAATTCTAAGAAAAATGATAAATCGAAAATTAATTGGAACAATGTTAGTGAAAATGCTTTTGTGCAATGTAAGATAGGGTTACAGAATGCCGTCACATTGTCACATCCCCTTTTAGATGTTCCCTTAGCCTTGATGACCGACGCTTCCAATACCTGTATGGGTGCGGTATTGCAACAGCGAGTAAAAGGTAAGTGGATACCCCTAGGATATTTTTCCAAAAAATTTTCGCCTACCGAACAAAAGTATTCTACTTATGATAGGGAATTGCTAGCGATTTTTCAAGCTATAAAATATTTTAGGAAATTGTTTGAAGGCCGTCCTTTAACTATATATACAGATCATAAGCCTTTATGTCATGCATTTTCTAAAATAGGTAATGACAGTAAAGAAACGCCCAGAAGGACGCGACAATTACTTTTTATAAGTGAATTTACGGTCGACATACAGCATATTAGCGGTAAAGATAATATTGTAGCCGATACTTTATCGCGCGTAGAAACAATTGTTTGCCCGACTGTACTCGACTTCAACGAACTTGCTGACTCGCAAGCGAAAGACGAGTACTTGATTAATATGACACGAAGTGGGCATAGCGATAATAATGTAAAGTTTAAGAAAATGTATTTACCGACTTGTAAAAAAGGAGTATATTGCGAAGTTTCAAATAATATTATTAGACCTTATTTAACAGAATATTTTAGAAAAATTGCTTTCGATAGTGTTCACAATTTAAGTCATCCCGGTATACGTACGACTCGGAAGATGGTCACTAAACAATTTTTTTGGCCTAGTATGAATAAAGATATAGGGAAATGGACCAAAGCGTGTGTATCATGTCAAAGGTCGAAGATTTCGCGTCACGTTGTTTCAGATATAGGAAAATTCCCGGAAGTTTCGCGATTCGAGCATATTCATGTGGATTTAGTTGGTCCATTGCCGACATCTCCACAGGGATTTAGATATTTATTAACAATTATAGATAGATGTACGCGTTGGCCTGAAGCATTTCCCGTTAAAGAAATTACTGCAGACGTCGTTGCTAAGCATATTTATGAAGGATGGATAGTTAGATATGGTTGTCCCGTCCGTATTACTAGTGATCAAGGACGTCAATTTGAGTCGAGTCTATTTTTAAAATTAATGTCATTTTTGGGTATTCATAAAATTCGTACTACGCCTTACCATCCACAAAGTAATGGCGCGGTGGAAAGATGGCATAGGTCGTTGAAAGCAGCCCTTATGGCGAGACTGCTTAGTAGTAATAAAACGTGGATAGACGAATTACCCACTGTTATGTTAGGGTTGAGAGCAGCAATACGAACTGATAGTAATGTTAGTGCCGCAGAATTGGCCTTCGGTAAAACTTTACGTTTGCCTGGCGAGTTCTACGATAGTTCTACAAATGACTGTGACGTAAACGATCCTTATAGTTTGGTAGAAAAAATCCGTGAAACTATATCTCAGTATCGCCCGACGAGAGATAAGACGAACGCAAAGAAAATATTCGTTTATTCCGATTTACAAAGTTGTAGTCACGTTTTTGTTAGAGACGATGCAGTTCACAGGTCTCTAAAACCGCCTTATGATGGTCCTTATCTAGTGTTAGAACGCAGTTCTAAAGTTTTTAAAATACAATTTCCGGATAGAGTCGCACGCATTTCCATTGACAGGTTAAAGCCAGCCTTTATTATAAAAGATGATGTTGATGTGGAAAACAATATTGTTCCACATAACACTTCTTTATCGAAGTCGGTTCAGCATGCGCCACCCATAAGCGTAACTAGGAGCGGTCGCGTAATACGACGACCCGTGCGATTCGCGATATAGAACTTTCACACAGTATTTAGCTATTGTCTTTAATTCTAAGATTATCTGTAGTGTGATTCATTATACTTGTGTGTTTTATACCTTTTTTTAGAATGTAAGTTTATATTCGTTTACATGTAGCTTTTGCGTTTTATACAAATTTTTATACATATTAACAATTGTTCAATATTTGTACAACGTTTTAAAGTAACTTAATTTGTTTTTATCGTTTCATATTGTTAATCATTTCATTTTATGTTTTACGTAAATATGATTAACATTACATTGCATTGTGCATATTTTACATTTTTGTGCGCCTATTGCGAAAGAATGAAGTAATACGATAGTTTTGTTTTTACGCATTGAAGATGCCTATTTAGTATTTCCTGTTTTTGTACTAGATTAGTAAGTTATATCGGATTACATAGGTAATAATATGGTCACTCATTTAACATTTTTATTAAACTTTATTTATGCAAGTATTTAATCACATTCATTTATTAATCAACTCGCAGTGGGGACAGTTCAATCTTAGCCATTAGTTTATATAATATTTTTTTTTTTTTAACAACATGGGTAACTACGCAACAAAAGAGAAAACTGGAGGAGTTGCAAACGTGCAAATAGAATCCAGGAGTATAGACGATCACGTCAACACCATGGTCATCGTAATGATCATATTGGCTGTGATCGTTACGGTCATAGTTCTATTGGGCCTGCGTGGTTTTTGCCATCGCCGGATCAGGAGTTGGCTACGCCGCGAGGTGGATAAGGCCAACCAAGGACGAGCGTCCGCGACGCTAGGGCAAGCGACCCAGCCTGCGCCGCCCACTGCGGGATACGCGTAAAATAAATAATATCGTAACGTAGTTGTAACATAAGGATAAATTCGTGTAGCGAATAGTGAGTGTGTGACCATATCGTAATCTATCTACGTAATCCGATCAATTTTAATTAGGCTAAGCCGTTTAGATGTTATATCTTTTAATGATGTAGAATTAAGAAATATTACGATTTCATATATGTGTATTCAGTATTGCATTGTTATCTCATTTGTATTTTACGGT
>CAJQZN010019908.1:0-24614 GCA_907164685.1 Colias eurytheme | reverse complement strand
AACAATAAAATTATTTTCTATATTTTAGTACGTTTTCTTTTGTGGGGTTTCATTTTATTTTTATAGTTTATTGATATCGGTATGTCAGGATTTTCATATATTTTTAAATAGTTTATTTATGCTAAGGTTTCGCCAGCATGGGACATTTATTTATATTTTGTTCCTGTGCACGTGTTTAAAATAATATATGTACGTACCTAGAAAATATAAGTACATATTTTCATTTTTTTATCATGAAATAAAGTTTGGTTCCGTATATTATATTTTTCTAGATGTATAATACTTAGGTATATTGATCTTTCAGGGAAAACTAATAACTGTCTTATTTACCGTATCATACAGTTTACAAATGTATTCATTATTTTTGGATTAATTATTATCTATCGATGTGAAAACGTTGATTTGTGAAATGAGCATTCGATATGTCAGGTTAGTTACAAGTAGGTTAGGTATATAGTCACGTTGTAGGTACTTACGATAAGTTCATATTAAAATTGTGAAACAGTACGAAAAATGACATAAAATTTCCTTCTTTTAGTTTATAGCATCGTTATTTCATTGAAGTCTTTCCTGGAAGAGATCACTCATAAGTGATAAGGCCGCCATCTGTATCTTCTTTTTGAATAAGTTTTCAGCACAATTAGGTGTTTAAATAAAAAATATATAAAACCACCAACGGAACCCTAAAAGCATATCAAGTGTTATATGTCACCGCTTGTAAGGTTTCACATGCGGCTTCGTCTACTATCGACCGGCGCAATTTTGTCTATTTACAGTTTAATTCGATTAGTGTGTGCTTAGCTGATTTTACTTACACGGTTAATTTGGTTATGATTAGTTGAATTAAAGAGTATTTGTTATTACGCTGATAATAAAGCGGTAACCAATTTTTCGTAATTTGAAAACTATAGGTACCTACGGGCTACGATTGGTTGTAGGATTTTGTAGGTTCTACGAATGTTAGTAGCAGTAAAGATAATTAAAAGAAATATTAAAATGTAGGCTGATGCTACTAGTATAGAATTATAGTACCTAATGGCTGTACCTGCCTACAATGGAATGGAAGATTTTTTTACATACCATAGTTAAATTAATTGTTTTACATATCATATGTAATGACTAAGTTTATATAGGTAAATGCCTGTTTTTTTTATTGAATCGGGAAGCGCTTGACTACGAATTGCGATCCCGCCTATTCGTCTAATGGTAGGCACCACAGAGCAAGTAATATTGGAAGGTACCTAACCTAAAATGTGGCTTAGTAGGTATGTAAACAACGTTTCACTAGAAGGTAAATCCCTACCTGTAAATACCTGTTCACTCTTGTCTTGAAGACCCCCAGATTGTACTCGTCGGGGAAGACAGATTCAGGAAGCATGTTCCAGTCACAATTTACTTTGTAGGTTTAACTACGAATCTGTTATGCTTTCCAAGTTTCCACCACAAGTCACAACCAATGTTGATGAAATTCTTGTACTTCTACCTTACACCATAATCAAACTGAAATTCGGTCAGAAGACCGAAAATTAGAAAATTTTTCAGATAGGTAGGTACCTATGATTTATACAGTACCCACACCTGTCACCGAAATTACAAAAGGACTTACGTACCTGATTATTATGAGTTAAGTATACAATTTATGTTACAGTTTAAAATAAATAAATCATCGCTATTATTTTTCTACTTCTGTACATAGGTCTATCGTAAATGCTTTACACACAGACCAAGTGCATTTAACCATACAAACAGACAAGTTCTTCATCTTTTTAATGTTACTTTGTAAAACAAATATTTTGTCTCCAACAATTTTAAGATGCTCCTGTATAGTAATGGTACAATATTAAACAAATAATTAACAAACAGACATTTCTAAAACGCTTCCTATTAGATCAAACTAAATAGGTAATAAAAGGGTAATAATTGTAGAGAGTTATAAAGCTTGCGTACACTACGTATAAAATATTAAAATCCTTACCACTAGAGCCATCTTTAGGTGATTTCTGCGAAACATTGTATTACATTAGTGACATCTATAGGTACGCAAATTATCAACGAATAGTTAACTCAGAAAACAATTTTTAAGATTGTTCTAGTTTTTAGTAATTTAATTCAAATAATCTTATAATATTCTTCTAATTCTTTAATTTCAGTAATTATGACAATAATTTTATTTTTTAGATGTCAACACAGCGATCTATAACTTTTTTTTCTGTTATTGATCCTGGCAATGTCAGTATTAAAGGAAAAATCAGACATGGCGCGCGTAGGAAATATTTCTCTAGTGTTAAGTTTTCTTCTTTCCTCATCACTAATTCTGTGCTATTTCACAAATCCCACTAGTGCAAATATTGAGCTAGATGAAGACAATTGGCGGCAGATCCTTGAAGGGGAATGGCTGGTAGAATTGTAAGTATTTTTTTAAATCACTAGATGGACCGGCGCATTGCCGAATCCAAACGTGTCAAATCTTTAATTAGTCTTTGTTTTCCGCAGTTACGTCAGGATATGAGAAAAACATATATCGATTTAATTGTAATCCTTTAAAATAATTTCTCAAAACTATTTTTCCTATTCTTTGCTTTATAGGTGTTTTTGTAGAAGTCATAGCTAGGGTTCAATAAACTCCATGCAAGGTCAATATAGAGGTCCGTACCGTTGTTTTACCGTGACGAATTTGCATTTTCATATAATTCTACACAGCCTACATTAAATAATAATTGTAACTATCAATGTATCTTCTCTAAAAACATTAATAAAAATGCAATAAAAATGTGATTGTCACTGAGTAATAGTATTCAAATAAGAAAGGTGTAGGCTGCATTAAGTGCAGCCTGTTGCTTGAGTTTGTTATTTATTAGGCTTCTAAAAACCTACACGTTTTGATTTACATGACAAAATCATGAGTCATAAATTTTCATCGTGTAATAACTACCGAGACAAAAATAAAAATAAAATGGCATTTGGTTTCCTGATCTTGTTTTATCCTAATATAAGCTTTGTTTGAATTTCAATTAGCCTGCAAAACAGGAATTGATATACCTAAACATAATTTAAAATCAATGAGCCATTCCCATTAGAATTTGGAATTTTATTTCATTAAGAAAACATAATACTTAATATATTGAAGTTATGCTATGAGGCAGAGGGCCACTTGTAAGTTTTGAGTTTCAAATTGTAACAATATTTATGGTAGAGAGAAGTGTGGCATAAACCTAGACTTAATAAATTATCTTAATTGTTGCTAAATGGAAAAAAGGAATGAAAGGAAAGGCGGATATCGAGTTTTACTTCACTGATTTACTTTATTTATGTGCAAATAGTAACCAATTTTCCAGACAAAGAAAATATTCCTACCTGTTCTCTGTGGTTTTTTATACATTGTTCTGCTCCTATTACTCAAAGCATGATGACATTTAACCGATAGCCTCTCCTCGATAATTGAGCTATCCAACACAGAAACAATTCAAATTGTATGGGCAATTCCCGATATTTGCATGCTTACGAACACACTCTCAAACTTTTGATAATAGCAATCAAACACAGGGTATAGCACCCCGCAAACTTCTTGGCCAAAAAGTAGCGTAGTGGGGGAAGCTTGCGCATATAAAAATGTACTAAAACTTGATGCGCAAACTTCCCCCACCACGTTACTTTTTGGCCAAGAAGTTTGCCGGGCGCTATTACACAATACAATAGGTTACAATAGGTCTTCTTATATATCATGAATGATATTTTGACCAATTTTGATGCGATAAATCTGTGTCTTGTTATTTTTTGTAAATTGGTAATCCACAGTTCATTGCATTATGATATAAAAAGTAAAAACTAAAATATAAACAAACATGGGTGTGTTAAAAATTAAGACCTTTGTCTTTCTTGGAAATGTCAGTTAAAAATAAAAGGTAGTTGTGTGCATGTTAACACTAGTGTTATGTATCAATTTACATAATTTTTCATACATTTTGAATATATGAATGGTATGAATATTATCACTCATTATTATTGTAATGCCGACCTCCTTGGCACAGTGGTTGACGCGTGAGCGTAGCACCGAGCGCTCCTAGGTTCGATTCCTGGTGGAGACGAAAAAAAAAAGTTTTCTCGGTCTGGCACGAAACAGAAGGCTGATCACCTACTTGTCCCTAAAGAAAATCGATCAGTGAAACAGATGATGCATCTGCCCCTAGGGGACACGGGACATCACTTGTTTTTCTAATAACCTCTTTTTTTTATTACAACAAGAGGTAAATATCAACATTTCAACAAAGTTTAACATTCCTCAGCATATTCCTTATCAAGCATAAACAATGATTTCACTGTCTCATACCTATATTAAGTTGATAACTACTGGTTAATCAATGTTTAAAAATAAACATGTAAATAATTATTAGTTTACAAATATTCTGTAAACATCGGCCATTAATTGGACAAATACCTTTGCTTATGATTTAATGGTATTTTTGCAAGACTAAAAGTGGCTTATACAACTTTGCAGAAAAAATTCAATCTAATGATGGGAGCTATTTAAGTTCATTTTAAATAATAGTGTGTATGTTTAGACTTTAGATGTTTTAGAATATTTCAGTATTACTAAGTTTTTTAGTAGAAAGAATGAAATTCATATAAGGATTTCATTCATTCTTTAATGCAAAGAATTTACTGATTTATCTAACAGCAAAATATGTGTAGCAAGCCGTAAGAGAATGAATAATTTCTTTTCAAGTCCATATTTTTTAACTTTTAAATTCAAATTCCAGTCAAATGACTGCTTCCGTCTAGTGTTAACAAACCTATAGATATTCCACTAAAAAATAATTCAAAAGAGCGAAATACCCTAAAAAAATCTCAAAGAATTTTAAACATAATACAATATTACTCATTAAAATTATAAACCTTAGATAAAAAACCAATAGATATTGCACGCCTCATAAGCGAAGCGTTGAGGTGGGTACTACTGTCACTTCGCGCAAAACATCTGATTTTTCAAACTTAAAATGTCTTTATGTATCATACATTGCACTTGTAAGATAATACATACACACACATATTAAGAAAAAACACTATTTTTAACGTTCATGATATTTTTGATGTAATTTTTGTTATTTAAACTAGTTAAAAAACAGTTTAAAAAAGTTCTGTCTTGGACGTCCGTGTGTCTGTATGTGCGGATCCTTTTTCTTGTTAACACGATAGCGACCGAAATACTTTACTAATCGAGTCTTTTTTTTTCTCTTACGCTTGAGTATGCTCAGGAATAGAACCCTTTCATTTTTCAGGGTCTGATTCGATGTGGTTTAATTGTTATTAAATAAACAAAAATAATAATTAATAAATATTTATTAAAAAAAAATATGAGGCGTGCACTTTTGGATTTTCCAAATTATTTATATCTCTATAACAGACTATAGCAATGATGTAATATAAATATGCATACATTATGATTCAGATCAAATTAACATCCATCAGTGATTGCATGCTGAGTATTGATTGCATGAAAGTGATATGACCTATATTGCAGAATGAAATATAAATGTTGTACTACTAGTCTATTTAATATTTATAATTTGATACAAAGCTTGTTTGTAATGAATAAGATAATATTGTGATTTGGATAATACCTGTCCTACCATAGAATGTTTTCCAGGTTCTAGTCCAGACTCGTTTTAATCATTTAAATCGGCAGTAATTTATACTAGATGCGCTCCGCGTTTTCACCCGCGTGCCTCCGCTCCTGTTGGCCTTAGCGTGATGATATAATATAGCCTATATCCTCCCTTGATAAATGGGCTATCTTTTTTATGTTGTAACTTTCATTTTACGCTTTTAGCAATTCTTCCTTTATCTGTACTTACTATAAGACGTTCCTTCGTATAAAATTTACACAGATAATAGAAAAATTTGTACACTTCAACAATATAAATTGATAAATAATAATGAAATCACCAGCTACGCGCCATGGTGCCCAGCGTGCAATGCGTTAGCGCCCGCGTGGAAGGACCTAGCGAACCGCGCGAAGACCAAGAAGCTGGACATGCGGGCCGCGGCCGTGGACGTGACCAAATCGCCCGGCTTGAGCGGTAGATTCGTGGTCACAGCGCTGCCCACTATCTTCCAGTGAGCTTTTAAAAATTTATTTTTGGTAAATTTTCATAGAATGTAGTGGATAAATCAAAGAGATTTTTTTGATGATAACAGTCTATTGCAGGGGTTCCCAAAAAGTGCGCCGCGGCCGCGGCGCCTTGGTGCGCTATAGAAAGTTAGCGAGTACCTTTTATGAGGGCTCGAATCGGTAAGAAACATAGCGTCGTAAAATGTCATACAAGATTTTAAATTTACTACGAAGATAGGTACATACCTACTTATGTCGTGCGCATCGTGTTTTATTTTTTATTTTCTTAAGCCTTACTTATTTCTCTTTAAATTATTTTAAAATAAAGAAATTGAGTTAATATTTTTGTTCTTCTCTGCCTAACCTTATTTCTATTCTTGTATTGTAGGTACACACTGTTGACTGTTTCCTTTTCAAACATAGGTAGGGTGGGTAGGGCGCCGGAACTAAAAACTTAATATGAAACTGCGCCGCGAGCTTAAAAAGATTGGGAACCCCTGTTTTATTGTATTGCAGTTTACTACACTTTACTCCGCTTGTGCGGATCACAATTTTACTATATGTATAGATATGTATGGATAATTATTATGAATTTTACCCCCTGCAGTGTAAAAGACGGCGAGTTTCGCCAGTACAAGGGGCCGCGCGACGCGGACTCTATGCTCGAGTACGTGCAAGAGGCTCGCTGGCGCAAGGCCGACGCGCTGCCCGCGTGGAAGGCGCCGCATTCACTGCAGATGGGCGTCGTTGCGCATTTCTTTAAGCTCAGCCAGGCGTTGAGGGTGAGTGGGCTGTGGGTAACTCAGTGAGTGGAGTGGGGCCAACTCAGTGAGTGGGGTGGTGAGTCTAACTCAGTGAGTGGGGTGGTGTGGTCGACTCACTCAGTCAAGCGCAGTGGGTGAGTGGGTTGGAAGTAGCTAACTCACTCAGTCAGGCGCTTTGGGAGAGTGGGGTGTGGCCGACTCACTTAACTAGGAGAGCGTGAGTGAGCGGAGCCAACTCAGTTGAGGGAAAGTAGGTAACTCACGCAGCTAGGCGAGTGTGAGTGGGTTAAGTTAGTGTTAACTCGGCACGCAGTTTCACATACAAATGAAACAAGTGGCAAAAGTAAGCATTTCTATATTACACGTTCTTCTAATGCATAAGATAAAATCTGTAAGTGGTTTACATTTGAAAGAGTAACAAACAATGCATCCGTACTGTCTTTAATCTTTTATTTTTGTAATATTAGTAGTACATATTACATGTTTAATGTTCAATCATAAGTTTCGTTGTTTTAACTAACAAGTTATAATTAAAAATCAATAAAACATAACTATCTCAATTGAATTAACAATAAACTTACTACCAGCTTTCTTCCCTGCCATTACTTCACCATAAAACTAAGTCTTTAAAACAAAAATCTACATGTATGTACCCCCGTACCTAATAAACGGTTAAACATTACAGAGTGTGCACAACATGCTGATGGAGACATACGGTCTGCCAACGTGGGGATCGTACTTGATCTTCGCCATTGCAACTATATTTATTGGAGCCCTGTTGGGATTGGTAAGTTTTTAACTAGTTATTTATTTATTGATCAGAATTTTGTAAGGTAGTGAAGATATGAAAGAGCCTAAATTTTTAATATGATATGCCGTTTGTGTAGAACTATTTCATATATTTTTTTCTTGATTTGATAGAATTTTAGTTTTGATTAAAATGAAATACACAAATTGAAAAAACCGAAATGTTAATTTTATCTAAAAAAAATGGAACTGGAACTAATAAACAACCAAAAACGAATTATATAATAATATATGCATTGTAAAAATTGTTATTAACATTCTTATATTAGATTCACATACAATGTTTGTATGTAACTGACTCGATTTTGACCCACTCTAAAGAAGCAGATTTAATTAAAACTTTGTACACTTATCAAGGATCGGTGACAATACAATAATTTCATTTTAAAAAGCGTGTTTTAAGTTTTTTTAACTGTTTTTATTTTGTGTTATAAAAAAAGCAATATTAAATTATACTAATGTTACTTGTTAATGGAACTGCATTTTAGCATATATTAGATGATCAAATTCACTCACATTATTATGTATTAAAACCGGTCGAGAATTATATAAAATTGTGTATTCAAAATGGTACATTTTATAATCGAATAATATTATTTATTTCATATCACACTGTTGCGTTATATAAATAATGAATTTGTATTTATATCAAGACTGTATTATCATTCCTATTTATTTAATTCTTTATTGCACACATAGACGAAACACAAATATAGAGAGAACATAAAATTAGTGAAAAAAAAGGGAAAAAGTGCAGTCTTTTCACTTAAGATCTCTTCAAGACTACCGTGTGTATTGCACAGCACTGTACACATAGATATAAATGATATTAATCCCTCTTGTCTGCATTGTAATTAAATTTTAATGTGTGTGGTTCAATAAATTGGTAAATAAAGGTGCTTTTCCATCAGAGATAGCATCGTTTCAAACGCTGAATATAGCGATATGATTGATTCTTTACAAACATATCCCTCGCTACGCATCTTCACAAATCTCTAGTCTAAATAACCCCCTATACACCCTAGATAATATAATATGAAATTCATTTATTTTCAGATGCTCGTGTGTATAATAGACCTATTGTACCCGCCGCGTCGCTCCGACAAAGTGCACGTGTCTCGCGCTGAGGCCGAGAAACGCAAGCGGAACGATAACAAGTCTGACGATGTGAGTTGGTTGTGCTCAGCAGTGAGTTGGTTGTGCTCGGTAGTGAGTTGGTTGTGCTCAGTTGTGAGTTGGTTGTGCGCAGTAGTGAGTTGGTCGTGCTCATTAGTGAGTTGGCTGTGCTCAGTAGTAAGTTGGTTGGGCTCAGTAGTGAGTTGGTAGTGTTCAGTTGTGAGTTGGATTTTATCAGAAGTGTGTCGGTTGTGTTTAGTAGTGAGTTGATTGTTATCAGTAGTGAGTTGGTAATGGACTCAGTAGTGAGTTGGTTGTGTTCAATGGTGAGTTGGTTGTGTTCAGTAGTTGCACATAGACCTACTATGCGTGTGAGTTGGTTTTCAGAAGTATTGAGTTGGTTGTAATATGAAGTGATCAGTAGTGAGTTGGTTGTGTTCAGTAGTTGCACATAGACCTTCTGTGTGTGTGAGTTGGTTATGAGATATGAATTGGTTATTATAAGTATTGAGTTTGTTGTAATATGAAGTTATTTGGTTGTTATAAGCACTGAGTTGGTTTATATAAGAAGTGGGACAGTGTGGAATGGAGTGAGATAGTTGTAGTTGTTTTTGAGTTGATTTTGTTTAATTGTGAAATTTATTTTTGAAATATGAGTGTTATTTATGTTCATGCTCGTATATCTATAAAAAGAGTGAAACGGTTTTAATTTAATAGTTAAACTAATTTAATTATTTCTAATTGTACAGGAGCTGATAAACGACGACATTGTGGATGACGCTGATAACGCAAATGACAGCGACGCTGAGAAAAATTCACCCAGTGATGTGAGTATACATCTTAATATGTATATATAATAATAAATAAATAAATATTTCAGGACAATTTTCACACACGGCACGATCTAATCCCATACTAAGCTTCCACTTGTGTTATGGAAACCAGATGGCTGATAAACATACATATATAATTTTAAATAAATACTTATATAGATAAATAACACCTAGACACAGAGCAAACATCTATGTTCATTACACAAATATTTGCCCCGGGTGGGAATCGAACCCACGACCTCTGGCTTGGAAGGCAGGGCCACTACCAACCAAGCCAACCGGTCAGTCATATAAATCTCGTGTCACAATGTTTGTCCTCAATGGACTCCTAAACCACTTAACCGATTATAATAAAATTCGCACACCATGTGCAGTTCGATCCAACTTGAGAGATAGGATAGTTTAAACATGTAGGTACCACGGGCAAAGCCGGGGCCGACCGTTTGTTTGTTTTATATATTAAGAAAATAAAGAAATACTTTCTTTATTATTATACTTAACTAGCTTCGCCCCGCGGTTTCACCCGCGTTGCTCCGCTCCTGTTGGTCTTAACGTGATGATATATAGCCTTTCTCGATAAATGGGCTATATAACACCGAAAGAAATTTTCAAATCGGACCAGTATTCCTGAGATTAGCGCGTTCAAACAAACAAACTCTTCAGCTTTATAATATTAGTAAAGATAGTAGAATTATATTTGTTTTTAAACAATGTAGAATTTAATGGAATGCTAATTATTATTTTTCTGATGGACAGCAGACCTTCCGGTGTTATAACTATGATAATATGCTATTAATTTTACCAATTGAGTTGAATTTTGTTAATTTGTAAAGAAATGTAATTCTTGTACTTAAAAATAAACTATTAACTATAGTTTTTAATACTTTTGTTCGGATCGTTATCTTAATTTTCATATTTTAACAAATATTTTAAAGTGAAAGATACGAAAGGAACACTGAGTTACTTATTTATAATTTATAAATGTAGCAGAAAAGTTTAAAATTATATATTTAGGAATTAAAAAAACATCGATCACAAGGAGGTATTTTTACTCGCGTCCATTGCCATTTTTTTTGTCAGAATTTTTTATAAAGCACTGGCTTCGCCCGCGTGGTGTTTTGATAAAAGGTAGCCCATGTTCTTTCTCAGGGTCTTAAGATTGTCTGTTCCAAATTTCATCAAAATCGGTTGAGAGGTTTTAGCGGGAAAGCGTTACAGACAGACAGAGTTACTTTCGCATTTATAATATACTAGCTTTCCGCCGGCGGCCCCGCGGTTTCAAAGAAAAACTCGCATAGTTCCCGTTCCCGTGGAATTTCCGGGATAAAACCTATCCTATATTACTCGTGGATAATGTAGCTTTCGAATGGTGAAAGAATTTTTAAAATCGGTCCAGTAGTTTATGAGCCTATTCATTACAATGAAACAAACAAACAAAGTTTTCCTCTTTATAATATTAGTGTAGAAGTTGGGATTTTGAAAGCTATCAAACTAAATACTAAACCATACATTTACTAATTTCAGACATCCGACGACGACAAAGCTAAAGACAAGGGCGAAGGCGAGGGGGCGAAGGCCGACAAACCGGAGACACGCAAGCGGAGGCCTAGGAAAGCTGACTAAATAATAAATAATAATATATATATACATATGACCTAATTCTGTAAATTATAGGTCCCAAACTGAGCACGAACGTAAAATTTTATTGTTATAATAAATACTAAATCGAAATAAAAATGGCTTTTTATATTACTTTAAATGGTTTGCATCTTTCAAATATAACATCTGTTTTAAATAAAGATGATTCGTTGAATTTGAGTCTAAAATATGTTTGCAAGGTATGAGTTGTTCTTTGAATGGTGTTTTTTCGTGTTAAGTTAGATTTGTACCATTATTTATCTTTTGAGTTCTTTAAACTATGATAATATGAGCTCAATACCGCATTTATAAACGTTTTTATAAAATATCCATGTAAATGTAATCAGAAATATTAAGTTTTCATTAAATTTTAAAGTATTAAAACTTAGAGTGTTGTGTGCATTTGATTGTTTTACACTGCACCAAGTGTGAGTGTAAGTTGCACTAGAGTATTATTTAAAGTGCAGATTTTTTAATTTTTATACACGATTATGAGAAAATATACTTTTTTTTCCGGTCTGTATTGTTAAAAATTTCGATTGAATTATGAACAATTCTTTTTTTGTGTAAAATTTTTGAGAAGTACGAAATCAAACAAAATTACTAATAATGTGGTGAAGAATACTCACAATGTAGAAATTAACGTCGATATTATAAACATTCCCAAAGTAATCGATTTGAAAACACGTAAATTGTACTTATTGTTTTTAAGATCAAAGTTACACCGCTTTTATGATATACGTATGTAATACTAATTTTGTTGATACAACATTTTTTTACTATAATTTTGGCGGGAAGCAAAAATTTTAAAATTAATTTACCATTTTGTTTTTATTTTATTATTTTTGCGTCTCGCATTAAAATTAAATTGCCTTGTACAAAGACTTACGATTGTATTAAGAGTTGCAACTAACAACCTAGTGACTTGCTAATAAATTGTATTTATAAATAAATGGCGTTTTATTTTCCCTGCACTCTTCTCCTGTACCTATACAAGAAGTATTTAAGAAAAGAAAATTCACTTAAGTTGCAAAATCTATAAGACTATCAAATCTTATCCCGGTTTTATTCGCAGGAATACGCAAAAACCGAAAGCGTAGAACAACACAGAATCATACAACACTATCGTCAATAATATTAACAAATTATATCATTCAGGCATATTACGCTATAAAGAATACAGCTGAACCGATTCTGATAGGATCATGCAATTGTCTCCGTCTCTAATAGTGGTATAAATGAAGAAATTGATGCAAAGGGCTAATATACTTCAAATTATAAATTAAACAGTTTATTCGGTAGGCATAAAATGTTGATAATGAAATTTTCTTATCGAGTATCTGCACAATTACGAACAATATTCTTTCTGAGATCAGAAAAAATTGCGTAGCTCAAATATTCACTTATCGCAAAAAAGTGTACAGATAGAAAAAAAACAAGACACCTATGTAGCTGGCTCCCTACTTGTGTAGTCGTTTTTATGATCGAAAAGTTACCTACTCATTCCCTAATTAATTTACCTATATATTCTACTTTATCTTGATTGCTATAGTCAATAGTGCTTGAAATTAAAAAAATAGTTCGCGCTTTGATGCAGTTTCAATGTAAAGCAACAGCTCGCGCTCGGTTGCATTTCTTTACCGAGCCGCGTTTCCACCGGGTCCCTAATTCCTATTAGGGCGTTTGTCCACTACAAGGAATTTTACGGTCCGGCATTCCGATTTTTTACGGTCCGGTATGGCACGCAATTAATCTAAATACTAGCTTGTGCACTATAAGTAATTTTACTGTCCGACATTTTACTTTTCCCTATTCCGGATGGTTTTTTGAGTTTATGAGTCGCTGTAGGTATAATTGTTTTCGAGTGCCCACTTGCTTGGATTTTACTCTTTTTAATACATATGCCAATTGAAAGCAAGCTCTTGTTTTACTTTCTTTTAGCTGGCAATGAGATTTGAGAAGTCGGTATTGTTATTTTATATACATTGACCAAGCATTGACCTATAATTATTATCTGAGTAAGTGTTGGTAAGTTAAAGTTCAAGTGGGAATAGATTTAGCTCCTCGTCACCGATTAAAATAAATAAGTGAAACACGCATTTTAAATCTCTTACGGAACTTTACTTTTTATTATAACGAAGTAATATAATATTTCACCTTCTATATTTTTACTCGTTTCTTGTAAAATGCGAAAACAATCATTTATGATAGCATTATACCGCCATACTTCCTTGAACTGTACCGCACTGATCCGAGTAAAGACGGACAGGTGCACAAGCAATTCATCGGTTTTTTCATGCCACACCGGACCGTAAAAAATCGGAATGCCGGACAGTAAAATTCCTTGTAGTGCACAAGCGCCCTTACCCAAAGAAATCTGTTTCACATAACCAATAGGCAATGACCAAACGACTTTTCGCCTGACGACTCAAGGAATATTTGTATATGGGTGCGTCACGATATACTGTTCACACATTCGAGCCTCGCGGTGCGGTGTGAATAATTTTGTCATTCCGCATTCGCCCACGAACATATTATAGCCGTCGAGCGTCACATATATCTGTAGTATTTATTCTACTTTTTGGTCTTAGCTAGGTGTGAGCTTTTACACATTCGCGTAAATAGCGAAGCAAATGACGAACACGATTTTTAATGCAGTAGATTGGCTCGACTATAATATAATTCATAATATACAATATTAAAAAGTTTGAAACGCCTCGCGATTCGACCGTTTTTTTTTCATTGCGCAGTGCGCTACCAACAAAATACTTAAAGGCTTATGTGTATAATTTCGTGTTCGTGCTTTCGATTAACGTATGCGCTTTTGAGTATTAACTATAATATAACAAAAAGTGTCATCAAAATCCGTCTAGAAGCTTTTGCATGAAACCCAGAAAACACATTCTTTGCTATACAAGTATGTAGAAATTAAATCAAATTTTATTCGATACACATAATAGAAACGAATATTAACTTATGTGATATTCTTGACTATGAAACGTTGTAGTAAAACTGTTTCATGTATTATTTATTTATTTTTGTAATGTAATAAGGATCACGTTAGATACAGGTTTGTAAAATAAAAATAAGATATTGGTGTCAAAATGTTTATTTCATAAAAAATTAACTTACATCTATTATTTTTACAACTAAACCCCGGTTTCTATATTAAATCGATCTAAATTTTCTCTTGTAGTTAAACAGCAAGTTTATTTGTCGAAAATTGGTAGTATTTTTCGGCAAATAAACATTTGCTAAGAAACTTTAGCGAAAAAGATCGATTGAATATGTTGACCGGCCTCGAAACAATAATATCTATAAAATATAGACAACAGTGGAATACAGCAATCTGAAACAAGAGAACACTGTTAATAAAGTTATTTAGTTTATTCATTAAATGGTATATAAGAGTAGAAGTAGAGGAGTTATTTAATAAAAATTTGAAAGGTATTCATATGATTTTCGTGTTTTATTCTTTTATATGCGACTGAAATAAAAAGTGAAGAACCACATCATAATATAGTCAATAAACATTAAAACATGAAATGCGACCGTTTCACGAAATTGTCGAGAATTTCATGAAGTGAGCAAATCTAAGATATGGCCATTACGTATACATATAAGTAATAAGTTTAATTATTTTATAATGATGTCATCGTAAAATTGTAATGATAAATAATGCGCTAAATTGAAAGCAAATGAACACAATTTTGCGGCACTTATAATTTAACTGTATATGTTATTGTAAAACACGTATTTCGTTGTAAACATAATAATTTAACAAAAATACCTATAATTACACCGTTTAAACTGGTTTTTCGTTTTACAATTACACATATTAACAGCCCTATTCTACATTAAAAAAATATTTTAGCTAACCTATAGCCTTCCTAGATAAATGGGCTATCCAAAACCATAAGAATTTTTCAAATCGGACCAGATTCCCGAGATTAACGCGTTCAAACAAACAAACAAACTCTTCAGCTTTATAATCCATACTAATATTATAAATGCGAAAGTAACTCTGTCTGTCTGTCTGTTACTCAATCACGCCTAAACTACTGAACCAATTTGCATGAAATTTGGTATGGAGATATTTTGATACCCGAGAAAGGACATAGGCTACCTCTTATTGCGTAATATGTACCACGGGCGAAGCCGGGGCGGACCTCTAGTATTATATAAGTAAAGAAGTTTACATTAAACATACACACCTGTGGTCAGTCCCGCCTTCGCTTCGCCTGCGGTTCGTGTTTGCGCGCGCTCTTGTCCGCTCGCTTCGCTTCGCTCAAGAACCGATCCAAACCGAACGGGTCGAAATCTGCTTCTGGTTGCCGGGGGTTGCGGGTTTGAGTCTGGGTGGAGGTAATAAAATAAATAACACTTTATTGATATGATAAATATGATAAATAGGTGTGCAGATTGTGTATGAATGCATTGATGCTTTGATTTATTTGTTTATTTATTTATTTGTTGGTTATTATTTACTTTTTAGATGATAAATATTAAAAGTCAAAAATTAAAGCAACTGATTTCAAATGGAAACGCAATAGAAGCACATAATGTCACAGCCCTGAATTAAAAGTACAGTAATCCGGACCGAGCGATAGCCACGTAATTTGAGGTGCAAGTTTTCATATCTTAATATATATAAATCTCGTGTCACAATGTTTGTCCTCAATGGACTCCTAAACCACTGAACCGATTATAATAAAATTCGCACACCATGTGCAGTTCGATCCAACTTGAGAGATAGGATAGTTTAAACATGTAGGTACCACGGGCGAAGCCGGGGCGGACCGCTAGTTTTCTTTATATAATCATTTTAAAGTTTCATATAAATAGGTAAAATTTCATTGCCAATTCATAGATATTTATTTTCGATCGATTATAATTAGTCTACATCAAAAATAAAGTATTTTTCGTGTCCTATTAGGTTCAAATGACTATTTATTTGTATCTTGCCAACGCGCGTAAATCGGGCTATTACTGTACTACAAACTTGAATTTTGTCAATAAAAACTATTTATAAAAATACTAGCTTACCACCCGCGGCATCGCCCGCTTTGTCTAAAACCTAATAAATTATATACTAAAACCTTCCTTTTGAATCACTCTATCTATTAAAAAAAGACGGGTTGCACTGGGGGAGTGCCGGCAGAAGTGAAAACTAGATTATTAACGTTGAGCATGTTTGATATTTTGGAATGGTATCCGTCTTACGCTTTTTCGATCAGGTCACGTGTCCTGACGCAAGTTTAAGATTTTATACCCATTACAAAAAAAGTGCTCAACGCCGCTAAAGAAGTTTTCACTTCAAAAAACTGTATCAAAATCCGTTGCGTAGTTTTATAGATTTAAGCGTACAAAGGGACATAGGGACAGAGAAAGCGACTTTGTTTTATACATTGAGATAATATTACTACGTATGGAGGAGACACCACGAACAAAATCTGTGCGCCATTTTTTTGCTCTAACTAAGTTTTAAAAATTATTATTTAGTTAGGTACTTACCGATGAAAGTTATTCCTTTGCACTTTTCCGTATTATTTGTATTATTTGTGCAATATCGTAACACACACGAAGGCATGTTTGATGCGTTTCACTTTAAAACCATTAAAAAATACCGCTCAACATACGTCACATGACGTATGTTGAGTGGAACATAAGTGATGTAGGCGGTGTCGTCTCCATATTAATATTATCTCAATGGTTTTATACTATGTAGTGATACTCACAGGTTCAGCGCGTGGATTCTTCTCGAACTGAACCGGTCCAGATCGCGTGTTCGTACTGCTTGTGCCCGCAAACTCTTTGTCAGCCACGAAACTAGAATATAAATATAAATCTACTATAAAAAAAAATTGGTTGTCTGTAAAGTCGGTTTACTGACGATAGTTGAACGTGACAACATCCGATTGTGCTTCTTTGTCGCTCGTTCCGCGCTCTCGCTTGCACTTCAAGCCTTACATGGAACGCCTCAGAGCGAGGTAACGCCGCATGAGGCATGTTTTTTCGTGCGTGCAGCCGGCGCTATCGAATTATAAGACGTTGTCACGTCAAAAATGTATGTGTGTACTAGAGTACACACGTAAGAAGTGAAACTTCTTTATGACCTTAAAAATGTCACGAGTATGGCGTAACGCAAAAATGTCACACGTACGGCGTAAATGTCAGTTTCACTTCAATAAGTCGGGTTTTCCTTCCTGACGCTATAACTCCATAACGCACGAACCGATTTCCACGGTTTTGCATTCGTTGGAAAGGTCTCGGGCTCCGTGAGGTTTATAGCAAAGAAAATCTGTCTCTGGTGGCGAAACGGAGTTCACCCGGTTTGCTAGTTTAATATAAAATTTATTTATTAGGCTTATTTCATACTAAATTCTGTGTCGCAAGAGTATAAAATAAAACATATTGGTCATTACATCAAAATGACCTCATTTACCGACTTCTTTTGGTATTAATAATTTATGTTTTAATTAAATGAGCACGTAGCACAATCCGTTGCGCAGACAGTTACCAAGATAACCGACACCAACTAAGGGCCGATTTTTCATTCCTCGGTTAAAATTTATCCGTTTAATTAAGTATTACACGAACATTTTAAAATGTCACCTGTAAACTGTCATATACGGACAATTAGAATACATTTTTGGAATGGTAGTTTAATACGTTATTCGACGAATAAGTTTTAACCGAGGATTGAAAAATCAACCCTTAATAAAATAAAAAAAAAACACCACCATACTGACACCTGTCAAATAAAAAAACACACTAGCACCTTCTATCCAAAAAAAGAAAAAGATATTCCCAGCAATTTCTAAATATTATAGTCGAGCCAATTTATAGTCCTTTCCACCTAAGATGATTTCTGTGACACATCGATTATTGACACGTGTAGAGATGTCGGTTACTGAAATCGTATCAATTGTTTCCGATAATCGATAATATTCTATATGGAAATGAAATCGATTTGAATAAAGTACCAAAATTAGTTTTTTCGGCATTTCGCCCCCAATTAACTAAGGAAACTTAGCAAACAACAGCAACAAAAAGTCAACAATAACAATTAGTAACAATAACAGAATACCACGTAAAGTATCAATATAAAAATGCAATTTGCATACAAGGCTGACGCACTCGTACAGACGATTGACTCGATTGACAAACGATCACAAGATGGGCGCCGATTATATGATTTTCCAACTCTATGATTTTTCAACGATCCATTTCATGTACACGAATTGCGTAGGTATTATATTTTTGTGTTATTTTATTTTATTTTTCATTGTATTAAACTAAACAATACTGTTTTTGATTTATAAGCTTATGATGTTTCATTTTTATATTTTTGGTAATAATGCCGCCATAAAATAAAAATATTATGCACTAAAATTATTTTGACTTTTTAAACATAAAATACGTAATTCGGAACACGATGAAGTGTCACAGGAATCATCCTAGGTGAAAAGGACTATAATAGGCAACATTTGACGTCTAGGAGAGATCTTATATTCTTATCTTATCTATATATATCTTATCTTATATCTTCGAAGAGATGTAATCTGCTTAAAAACATCGATTTAAGTGAATTAGTCGATACTGACTTGAAACATTTGTTAATCGAACTTGAAACACATTTATTAATTTATGATGATTTTTATTCACAAGTAATCAATGCATTCGATTCTAGATGTCATATTACTATTTTTAGAGTAACGTCTCTAATTTAAAAAGTAAAAAAGTTTAATGACACAAAATTGTAGCGATGTCAGTTCTTCAATTCAGAAATTGTTTATTATGTTTACAATGGTTTATCAGTAAAATGATATCTTAAAATTACTTGTATCGGCATTATTATTATAAATATGTAATCGTAATTGAAAAAAGTCAAGCAAATGTGCAGTTCTAACAAAACGAAATATCATGTTATTCTATGTCGTCGTTACTAGGTTAGGTTGTTAAATTTTGTTGAACTGTCAAATATTGCCTATTAAAATGGCTCTACTATAATTCAACCCACCGTCTGGTATTAGCGAGCGCATCTAAATCGCCGCCATAGTTCTCGGTGTCCGCATTCCGAGTGGGTCGGTAGATGTGCGACGCGACCGCATCCGAGCGCCACGCCTTGTCGTACACGTTGTAAGCTTCGTCGTCGCCGTAACCTGCGATAATAATTAAGCCTTTATTTCTAGTGATGCAACGAATACTACTTTTAAGAATACGAATATCAAACCAACTATTCGGCGAATACGAATACGAATACGAATATCTCGCCTTGGTAATAAAAGACTTATTTATTTAATGAATGTTTACTCTTCTAATAATTAAAATTTCCAATAGGCAAATTTTTATCTAAAAAACATAAAATTCGTAGTTTTTCGGGTTTTAGGCAATTTTTTTTTTCAGACTGGATGTTACCAGCCGTTGATAAAAGTCTTTCCGAAGCGACTGTACATGGCTTCAGTGAAAAATATTTTTGGGCGAGTTTATTCTGACTTGGAAAATGGACATCTTCTCGCCAAAAGGCCATTGGATCAGCAGTCTCTGCACACGTCATATTTTTACACGCGATTATTAAATCTGTAGTAAATAGAGTTGCGTACAAAAATATTAGTTTTTAAATATTTGTATATTCGCCGAATACGGTAAATATTCGGTAAATGTCTACTATTCGGCGAATACGAATATTCGTATTCGTATTCGTTGCATCACTATTTATTTACCATCATTTTACAGTATTATGATTACATATTTAACACTTATAAACTATACATTATTTTATGTTGTTTAAAGAAAACTAAGTTTAGAGAATCATTCATTTTTCTTGAATAGGAGCCCCCGTAGAAAATAATAATTAATGTATTCGACAAATAAAATAGTTTGATAGCATTCAAATGCTACATGAGGCAATTTTAAAGAATAGATAGACAGACACACATAAAATCGAAAGAGTTAAATAAATTCAATTGCTGTGGCAAGATCACGAGTGGCCTTTTATCGTTGACGTTCTTACGGTAGTTGGAATAAAGGTCATATTAAAAGATTAGGATGAATAAACGGCCCACAATCCCGCTCAAAAATAGTCCGTAAATAAACTCTACCTACGCGTGTATAAGGCAGAGTTTACTAACGAATGAATGCAATAGACTTTGAACATTATTGCCACGAAATAGGGTGTTGATTTCCAATACAACACAGATCGGACATTTATTGACGAACTTTTAAAGTGTTTATAATACTTCAATTATGGAAACAGAAAGAATGTTTGCAAGATTTTGAAGTAAAACTTCTTTAGACACGTTGATGGTAAAATTTCAAGGTCGCTTCATGGCTATTGCCACGTCATGGAATAAGGCGACGATTTTTGTATCCTTGAATCTTGCCAAAAAAGTTTTACTTCTGAAACATGTGCTCGGCACACACGCTCTTCTTTCACATAAATGCATAAACTACATGTATTTCTAATTTTTGCTTAATAATAACTCGTTAACTTAATATTATACATAACTCACCGCTATCCATTCCCTTAGAATTGTTGAACAACCGCTGATCAAACATGGCTTCCCCACCCTGGTTTGTCTTTGCTGGTAGACCGAGAGCTATCTGCTCTGATATATCTCTCTCTCGCTCCTTGACCAATTTCCCACTAAAAGAAAAAAAATAATTCATAAAAAATAATACCGACATTTTCATATAATATGTAGTACTTTAACATAAATGGATCTATGTCATCTACTTTCTTCAAATAAATCTATACTAATATTATAAGGAGGAAAGGTTTGTAATTATGTATGTATGTATGGTTTTCACGCAAAAACTACTGGACCGATTTTGATGAAATTTGGCACAGACAATCTTTAGACCCTGAGAAAGAACATAGGCTACCTTTTATCTTAATACTATTATAAAGGCGAAAGTTTGTAAGTATGGATGTATGGATGTTTCACGTAAAAACTACTGAACCGATTACAATGAAATTTAGCACACATATGGTAACTTGGATTAACACATAGGATAGGTTTTATCCCGGAAATCCCACAGGAACGGGAACTATGCGGGTTTTCCTTTGAACCGCTAGTAAATAAATATTTGGACCGCTAGTAAATAAATATTTTGAAACGGATACTCGTTAGTATTATTTATTTCCGTGAAACAACACACTTCAGCTTATTACAAAACTCTACCTAATACATGCGTGAGCAGAGATTTGCTTCGGACAGTTTTTAAACATGATTTATCTAGTTTTTTATATTACTAGCTTCCGCCCACGACTTTGTACGTGCATCCCCGTTTTTCCCCGTTCCCGCAAGAATTTCGGGAAATCCTTTCTTAGCGGATGCCTACGTCCTAACATCTACCTGCATGCCAAATTTCAGCCCGATACGTCCAGTGGTTTGGGCTGTGCGTTGATAGATCACTATATCAGTCACCTTTGAGTTTTATATATATAGATTACCGCTTATCAGGCGCCGCACGAGCAATATTCCGATCTCTCTGTATCTCTTTATGTCTCTCCGCACGTAACTTGTCTCTCTCCGCAAACTCTCCCTAGACTTTAGTACTTGAGGTTACAATATATTACTATTTATATGAAATTACCGCTTATCAGGCGCCGCTCGAGCCAAATTACGATCTCTCTGTATCTCTTTATGTCTCTCCGCACGTAACTTGTCTCTCTCCGCAAACTCTCCCTAGACTTTAGTACTTGGGGTTACAATATATTACTATTTATATGAAATTACCGCTTATCAGGCGCCGCACGAGCCAGATTCCGATCTCTCTGTCTCTCCGCGCGTAACTTGTCTCTCTCTGCTAACTCTCCTTCGGCTTGTATACTTGGGGCTACAATATATTAATATTTAGACCAAATTACCGCTTATCAGGCGCAGCACGAGCCAAGTACCGATCTCTCTGTCTCTCCTTGTGTCTCTCCGCAAACTCTCCCTAGACTTTAGTACTTGGGGATACAATATATTAATATTTATATGAAATTACCGCTTATCAGGCGCCGCACGAGCAAGATTCCGATCTCTCTGTCTCTCCTTATGTCTCTCCGCACGTAACTTGTCTCTTTCTGCCGATTCTCCTTCGACTTCCGCTGTTGGCGCTTCCGTTTCCTCTTCCGGTGCTCTTATACCTGTTGATTTTAAGGTTAATTATTAAATTGAATTACGAAATAGTTAATTATTGTATATTGCTGTACGCTACATCTATATTTTCTAACATTAACATAAGAAAGATAAATAATAATTGTGTATTCTGCTTTAAATGACTTGCTAACAAAATTTGGAAACTCATTTAATGTTGGCTTATTTCATACCACACTGAGGCAGCTAGAATGTTACTTAATTAATTTTAAAAATTCAGAAAATGGTTCTAGTTTGCAAAGTGTACAATCATTGTTTATGGTAAGATACATATTTGAGAAGTTTTTAAAATATTTATTTTTTATTTATTTAAGGATGTTTCCTTAAAAAAAGATGATGTCATTCCCACATCATCAACATCCCTAAATAAATAAAAAATAAGTATTTTAAAAACTTCTAAAAAATATTTAGCTTGTTTAACTATCTATCTATGTCTACACTAATCCATACTAATATTATAAATGCGAAAGTAACTCTGTCTGTCTGTCTGTTACTCAATCACGCCTAAACTACTGAACCAATTTGCATGAAATTTAGTATGGAGATATTTTGATACCCGAGAAAGGACATAGGCTACCTTTTATTGCGAAATATGTACCACGGGCGAAGCCGGGGCGGACCTCTAGTAAATTATATATCTACCATAAACTTTATCAACTAACCAGCCCTATGGTCCCTTGCCCTCTGCGCTAACATTCTCAAGTGTTCTTCTTTCTTTTCCTTCTCACGTTGCGCTAATCTTCTTTCAAGCTGCGCACGCGCTTCCACGGCTTCTCTAGCTTTCCTGTAAATATATGAGTGTAAAGTTTAAACTTTTACTTATCATCCCTTAAAGATATTAGTAATTTTGTTAAGCATATGGACAATTTCTTACAAGAATAAGTGCCCCATCAACTGGTAATAATTACTATTTTTAATACTAGCTTTCCACCTGCGGCTTCGCCCGCGTTTTCAAAGAAAAACTCGCATAGTTCCCGTTCCCGTGGGATTTCCTGGATAAAACCTAGCCTATGTTGCTCAGTGAAGATGCAGCTTTCTAATGGTGAAAGAATTTTTGAAATCGGTCCAGTAGTTTATGCGTGAAAACCATACATACATACATAATTACAAACCTTTCCTCTTTATTATATTATTATAGTATAGATTTACTAACATTAGCTTATAAGTCAAATAGTAACATTAATGGATCTCTGTCATCTAATTGTTTAAAATAAATAAATAAATAAAAATAAATAAGTGAAAATTTCATAGAGAACTTGGTATTCGGGTAAATTGTCGAAGAAATGTGTGAAAATTCGATAAAATAAACATGCAAGATCGAGTGGAAATTATTAAGATGATATATACGAATTATTAGCATTAACAATCAATAAACATCTAGAATTACAATCGCGATAAATTTGGTCCAAAGTAAAACTCTGCCCATCAGTGTGTAGTGTAGGCAGAGTTTTCTAATGAGCTAGAATTAGAATATTTTATTACTGCTACGAAATAAATCTTTTCCCAAAGTTTATTTTCCTTTCGCATATATTTACAGATTAAAACACTCACCTATCGGCTATATACAAAGCTTCGGCTAGTTTGGAGAAATTCTCATTAATGTGCACTTGTTGTAACCCCCGACCGTCCGCTGCTAATCGCTTGTCCAGAGGTATTGTGTAACCTGAATAGAAATGTTTAAATTAGTTTATAAACTATATATTCTGTAATAAAAATCGTAATTTTTGTTACTAGCTGATTCCAACTATGAACGGGTGGACGATTTTGTTGAGTTTTCTAATTTTGTACAGTTGTTATGCTTATCCAATTGGATTCAAACAAGCCATAAATCATTAAAACCGTTCAGTAATTCTCGAGTTATAAGTTTAAGACAATTTCATATTATTCTTTTTTTTTTTAACTTTTGCACATACACACGCACGCGCGTTACTGTGTGCGTGAAACTTTTAAATGCGCAGTGTCATCGGCTTGATTTAAGCGAGTTTTCACTCCCATAGTGAAGCTCGAATTTTCGGGAAACAATATACTATTTTTTGTATATAAAAATTATATAATATGTTTTTCCTACATATCCTTTGATTTAATTTTATTCTAGTATAAAAAAAGTTAAAAGTTATCGCATAGAACTCTTTTCATTTCAATAATCTTATTATTAGACCGGGAGATACTGACACAAAATTTCGAGTCATTTGTAACA
>CAJQZN010019907.1:0-37213 GCA_907164685.1 Colias eurytheme | reverse complement strand
CGATTTGTAACACATTAGTTTTAGGATTTACCGATAGCCCATAAAAAAGAAGTAGGGTAGTGTAGGGTAGTGGTAGTAGTGTCATGCTTTTCCGGTGTGATTTAGAGCCCACTGAAAAGTATGCGTTCTGACCATCATTTTTCTTTTTTCCATTGCGTACCCCTGTAGAACCGCCATCCTGTTACAAATGACCCAAAATTTTGTGTCTGTATCTTCCGGCCTACTATACATATAGGTACTATAATTAAATCGTAGGAAAGTCAAAACTGACATAAACCTATAGCAACATTTTTAACCGACGCCATTATAGGACGAAATTCTCAATTCAACTGAATTTTTTGTTGGTTCCGTTACCTCCGCACTTTTAACTGGGTAAACCGATGATTTCATGATTCATAAAAATATAAATTATATAAAAATTATTCCTTTGCAGTGACTCTCCGAGGAAAAAAGAAATAGATTCGTGTTACAAATTTTAAAATCATACATAGTACATTTCATCGACAAGGTTTTCTGGTATTTATAATCTACCGCCTGACAACTTAACCTCCCCACCAATCGGTTAGTTGTCAGTCGATCGCTTACATTTTTTGAAGTGACGATCAGCGAGCCAATTTATCTTAAACAGCCGACCAGTGCGGTCTGTTAGTGCCATAGCCGTGCCTTGTGGTTTATTTAAGATTTAAGAAAACTATCAAGTGAATGTACCAAGTGAAGGAATAATAAATTAATTGTGACGAAGGCGCTTTTATTCTACAACCCAACATTCGCGATAATATAATAAACAAATAAGGCGTCATTATAAATATCTTTATAAGAAAAACGAAAGTTTTTTTAATATTATTTTTTTGTTAAATTTATACTTCACGAAATATATTAATTACTCTTCTGAAGATGTCAACTCTCTGGAAAATCTGTTTAATCGAAGGATTTTAATAAGATACTATATGTCGCAGTCATGTGGAGGACGGATCGGTTTTATTTCCTTCTCGAATACCTTTAATCTTCAACTGTACTATATTTTTCATGTTGCCGTAACATGGTGGTACTGATCTACACACGCCACATGCATTTTTTCCAAAGCCACAACAAAATAAATTATCCAAGTTTGCGCCCTTATAAAACCAATTCCAAGTTGCCCAATTTCTTCCTTGCCCGTGCCAACATAATATGTATGTATCTTTGAACGGGAGGTATGACCCATATCAGTCATAGCTATGGCTCTGGTTACTTCAGTCGCAGGAAAATCACTCATTTTGTAATGTGTTCAAAGATAAACAGTAGAAAGAAATAAACTCAGTTTAAAACACGTTACAATATTTTTGATTTGAAGCTGCTATAGTCGATAAATAGGCACCAACTCTTAAAGGGGTATAATATTTTAATGTTTAAAAATCGAAACACATTTTTTTTCTCGTCATCATTTCAAGGGATTTACAATGTAAGGGATTTATAAAATTAACCTCGAGCTAACTACAAAATACATAACAAGTCGAAAAAAACGTGATTTCTTGTCTGTTCCCCTATTTTTTTAGGTGTGTATAGGTTGCATGCATATATTCCTACTAGGTATGAAGAGATATACAGAGAACGCTAAATACCATGGTCACCATTACCATTAGATACACCATGACATGGTAGAGGCCGTTCTATAGAATTACGTCAAATAATGTACTCCATCTTTTATATCTCTGTAGGTGAGATGTTCTCCACCCTAGTCATCATCAGGTCTCCAGAATATAGTAGAGTCCGTGTTGAATAAAATTAATTTCTAAATCGGTGTTTTCTTTCCCACTCTAGAACTTATGATTACTTGCTTAGTCATCTTAAGGTCTCCAGAATGGGTCATGTAGTAGAGACTTTGCTTAATACGGTAAATGTTGAAAGATGAGTCTTCCTACATTACATTTACAACATATATATCGTACACAATATTTACTATTCATAAATGTTATATGATACTGCCTCTCAGAGAAAGCATAAATTAGGTAGAAACCACTAACACATTACGATACAATACGATACATTTTACAATTCCATAATCTTTGGTCACTTTTACTTCAACAATGATGTATATTATAGAGGGCGGTTAAAAAAACAAATTCAAATATAGTGACAGAATCATTAAGGTCGTTGAACCATGTAATTGCCTTAATGGAAGCCTGTTAAAATGTGACAATTAAACAATTAAACAATTTAAACAATTGTTTAATTGTAGGTACGCTCTCACAAAATTTTATTTAAACATAGATATACTAGTTATAACAGTAAAATATACCATTAAGTACCGATTACTTTCTTAATATACTAAAAACTACCTCAAAATGACCTCTTTAACACGTTCACTGCGGCACCTAAAATGCCAAACTTACCGTTGTTGCGGCATGTCTTCCATACTTCACATCGGCAAGTTCACCACTGTGCGTCATGAGCCATTTTTATCACATCGCACCTTCTGACTTTGAAGGTTAATAATTTCATGAAATTTCAAGATATTTCAAAAATTTTTTTTTCAGATAATAGTATATATAGTCTAGTATATACCGCATGAATAGCTTTTAGTTTGACCGAATAGTTTAAAAGATATGAGGGAAAATGTAAACCCCTGATTTTGTGAAAAATTATTTGCCATCCCGCACTGCGTTGATACGGCATGTTTACAGTAATAGCGATGGGAAACACTGTAAAATAAAACATCGATATCGATATAAATCAATTTTGTATATTTCAGTCTGTTTGTTAACAGATAACGAGATCGTCGATACAAAAAAAAAACACATATAAAACAAGGTACTTGATAGAGTACTATCAGGAAATTGTTCAGTAACTTTTGTTTTAATTTGTTCAGTAACAAGTAAAAGTTTTGTTTTAATGTTTTATATTATTTTCACAACTGTCATCACATTTTTGCATTTATGCTACGAAATAAAAGAAAGAAAAAAAACTAAAGCCTTTAAGGTATCATTGTCATTTAAAAAAACTCAAAAGAAAAGTGCTTCGGTCCTGGTGCATCACTATGCGAGACTGACACGCGGCGCGCTCGCAGTACAGTGCGGCATGAGGTGCTTGTCCATGGCAAAATATTTGACATGCCGCACACAAAAGAAACGGTTTCTTTTCTATGCGTTGGTCCAATATTTTGCCATACGATTTTTAAACGAAATTGAGTCCTACTTCAAACTGTGATCACAAAAATATATTTGTCTCTTTTCTAGTCATTGATTAACATATAAAAAACCTCGCCGCACCACGGTGAAAACTGCGATTTTGGGCGCCGCACTGTGGTGTAGTCGCTGATGGCCCGATACTGGACATGCCGCAGTGAACGTGATAATAAACCCAACCAAACTAGACCAAGGCATATAAAGTACCTTCCCAAATTTAATTCCTTCTTAGGGCAATCTGACCCTTACACTCCGCTGGCCAAAATTTCAGGATTAATTAAAAGTTTTCATAACGTGAACTTTCAACAATTTCACGAATTTTTACGAAATTATTAGTAGAGTGCTTTCGTATTTAGACCATTTCAATGTACACTCAAGTTGTTTGAATTATGTTTTGAACGCTTTGCATAAATATTGTATTTTGTTGAATTAAATTTGATGGATTTACTATTTTAATATGTATTCACAACGCTTATTTAGCAAATTATGTGCTACCTAAATATATAAAGAGCTTTTGGGTTTATTTTTATATATTGTGTTATATTCGTATTGTGTATAGAACATGAATTATGTTAAAAACTATTTTAAATAGGTAACTTATAACTGGCAATATAATTTTATTTTATTTCTCTATACTACCTTTGGTACAAGAAAGGAATGAAAAATAATACTAAAGTAAGTAATTATATCATTAATCCTACTAATATTATAAATGCGAAAGTTTGTGAGGATGTGTGTGTGTGTGTGTTTGTTACTCTTTCACGCAAATACTACTAAACAGATTGCAATGAAATTTAGCACACATATAGAGGGTAACTTGGATAGGTTTTATCCTGGAAATCCCACGGGAACGGGAACTATGCGGGTTTTTCTTTGAAAACGCGGGCGAAGCCACGGGCGGAAAGCTAGTACAGGAATATATTGGGATATTTTTTTAAGCTTTTTAACCTTATATATGAAAAAATAGAACCATTAAATATTGTACGCCATACAATATAAAGATTTACTATAAAATATTATTGAAAGAGTTGTGTAGAGCCTTCTCTTCGAGTGAGACTTTTTTTGTGTGCTAACAAAGTTATAATAATTATTAATATGTTCCTTATTCCTGTTTAGTTTTGTTTTACTTTGATTTTGTTATATTTTGGCATTATAACATCCTGTATTTCCTCACAAATATAAACTTGGAAAACAATATTGACTCTACATTTTTATTATTTTTAAGTATTTGTTTATTTGTTTGGTTTCTGTTTTGCATTGATTTTCATAATTAACTTCTTGTTGTCTTATTGTTGTGTTTCTTTTCTTTCTTTCCACACAAATACCTAATCTAGAGAGTCATTAACAGCCGAAAATAACCAAAATGTACCTACTGAATACGAGCCTGCTTCGGGTGTGCGGATTATACAAATGGCCCGATAGAATTTTACGAGGGCACTAACTGTATGCCTGATAGCCTGAGGCTCTAATATCGGTCAAATTACTGACTTCTCGCTATGAATTTTGAATAGAAACGTTATGAATAAAATATATGTAAAAATTAGTGTTGTGGTTTTGTCTGTCTGTTTGTAGTGAACGGATGGATGGAATTGGGTGTGTTTTTTTATTGATTAACCATGGGAGAATGGCTTTGATTATTTTTTTTTAAATTTAAGGATATACGAATATTTCTCTGAGTATACTTATTTTTATAATATTTAATATATATTATGTAGTCGTTAGGTTTTATCATGCCGCTGTTTTGCTCGACTTGGCAGCAGATATTCCTTTATTATTTCTCATTTACATTCATTTAATATAAAATTATATAAATACTTGATGAATCATAGAGTCTGTAAGCATATCTCATCTTTTTTTACGTTTCTCTCAATCTCATAATTTTTAACCAGTTTGACCAAGATGAGAGTCATTCAAGCGTATTAAAATATTATAATTTATTCCAATTAATTAAGAAAACAACCAATTTAATCAGCTAAACACAATTTGTATGCAGAATGAATAAATCTTAAAGTTGTGGCGCCAAAAACTATTATCATACAAATGGTTTCGTTAAGAAGGTCGTGACAGACAGACTGACAAACTTGTTTTCGTGTCTATGAACCCGATTAGAAGTATTTGGATTTATTACAAAACTGTATTTTAATGAGCATTTTTTATAGTATTTATATCGTATTATTTCGTAAAATACGAGTTTGTCAATAATAAGTATGTTATGCATTTTGAAGTATCGAATAAAATAACCATTTATGATAGGAAATGCAGATAAAAGAATATATTATATTAATGATTACGAGAAAATAACCGATTCCTCTTTTATAAGGTACCAGGTTTCCGCCCGCGGCTTCGCTCGCGCAGTCAAAGAAAACCCGCATAGTTCCCGCTCCCGTGGGATTTCCGGGATTGCGTCATTTTCCCGGGATAAAAAGTAGCCTATGTCCTTCCTCGGGTATCAAAATATCTCCATACCAAATTTCATAAAAATTGGTTCAGTAGTTTAGGCGTGATTGAGTAACAGACAGACAGACAGAGTTACTTTCGCATTTATAATATTAGTATGGATATCAACATGTTATATCTGTGCTCCGCGGCCTCACCCGCATTGCTCCGCTCCTGTTGGTCTTAGCGTGATGATATATATCCTTCCTCGATAAATGGACTATCTAACACCGAAATAATTTTTCAAATCGGACCAGTAGTTCCTGAGATTAGCGCGTTCAAACAAACAAACAAACTCATCAGCTTTATAATATTAAAATAAGTATAGTAAAGACAGATGCACAAGTTTACCTTCCTCTATAATAAAAAGCCTTATAATATTTAAATTATTTAAATTAATGTACATATGTATGTATTTAAATCATGTCAATCACAGTTGTTTGTTAGTTATATAGTTTAAAATGTAAGATTTATTTTTTTAAAGCAAATACAATAAATATATAAATTATTTATATCAATTATCTTTATTTATGTTTAAAAATATTATAACATAAACATTTTGAGGTGTTGAATAGTAATAATCCTCGCTCGGGAAATGTAACGCCTTCAAATTAAAATTACAATAAAAACAATAAATAAATCAAATCATAAAAAGATTAAATCGAAAGAGGACTTTAATCGAAAATATCATTGTAAGAGTTAAACTGATATGACTCATAAGAGAATTGATAATTTTTCTTATTTTTCCCATAATGACAAAGTAAAATATCCTCTTTTGCAATAAATCTGGTTTTAACATAGACATCTCCTTTAATAGCAAACCCATTTAAACTTATTTGTCCAGTCTAATCTAGGCTGCCTTAAAACCTAAATATAGACGTGTTAGTCATGATACGTCCAATAATACTAGCTTTACTAAAAGGTAAAATATAATGGTAATAAAAATGCACATTATATAACATGGCATTAGTATATTAAACTAGATTTCCACCCGCGGCTTCGCCCGCGTTTACAAAGGAAAACCCGCATAGTTCCCGTTCCCGTGGGATTTCCGGGATAAAACCTATCCTATTTGTTAATCATAGTTACCCTCTATATGTGTGCTAAATGTCATTGTAATCGGTTCAGTAGCATTTGCGTGAAAGAGTAACAAACACACACACACACACACATATCCTCACAAACTTTCGCATCTATAATATTAGTAGGATAACATGCATAAATGGCAGAACTAGATGTTGGAGATATACCTAGTAAAAAAAAATTAGTTGTCTGTAAAGTCGGTTTACTGACGATAGTTGAACGTGACATCGTCCGATTGTGCTTCTTTGTCGCTCGTTCCGCGCTCTCGCTTGCACTTCAAGCCTTACATGGAACGCCTCAGAACGAGGTAACGCCGCATGAGTCATGTTTTTTCGTGCGTGCAGCCGGCTCTATCGAATTATAAGACGTTGTCACGTCAAAAATATATTATAAAATTACATTTAATTGAACAATTAGAACACGGTTACATCTTCATTAATCATTTTTAAAAGTTATTTTAACAAGATGTAACAGATGTCCTTTAGACAAAGAATCCTAGCTTTGATTCCATAGAGCAAAGTAGTCGCTAAGCGTAAGGGTTCTCTTCATAATGGGCAGCGTTGGGCGAGTAGAGGCAATCACGATAGCGTAGAGGGCCTAAATCTCTATGATCGGCCATCATTGTAGATTCATAATCGCCGTAATGGCGGCCATCATCGACGATCATTTGTTGGGCCAACACTCTCGATTGTGAAGAGGGGCCCATAATGAACAGATTGTAAATAAAACACACGGTTACCACCTACATCTCAATTTGTCAGGGTTTATAAGCGAATATAAAATTAATCAAACGGAACACTCCTCGAATTATCAAAGGCGTGAACATGTAAAATTGGATTATAACACAAATTTATGAAAGGAAACATGAGATTTTTTTACGACACAACACTTAAATATCACCTGGGGTGTGTCAAACAGACGGACAAATAATAAATGTCACAAATAAACCTCTTTCTCATATATTCTCTTTTACAACCCAATACTTCTCAATAAAACTGTCTTATGGGATTTTCGGTATTTATTTTTAGATTAACAGATGTTTTTGTAAGTTAAATAATAAATTATCTTTGTACTCAATGTCCATGGGAGCTCTTGAAATACAGTTAAACGAGTTTTAAAATTGACTTGTAAATTATATTGGAGACTGGCTTCTGTATTGCGGAAAGCACTGAGAGTCAACACATCAGCATCAAAGGTTGCCCTAAAAGTCAGAATTAGTTTAATTTATCTCATTGCAAGGACACAAAAAGCAGTTCTTCATGAGATCATATAATTTACGTAGCAAGTATTTAGTAATCTTTGCTATAATCAACCACACTGAACTGTTATATACATTGGAGTATTTTGACGGTACTGCTTTCCGAATCGGTGGTAAATGTTAAAACTGTTATGATGCTACAAAAGTGCTTCTAGAAGTCTATAAAAATATGTTTAAGTTTGATTTCTAAATTGCTTATCCACTATCCTATCCTTTTGCCACTTTCACGCAGTAATAAATGTATTATTTCAATTTCCTTGGAGTTGATATACTGGTGCCATTTACGATTTCTATTATCTTTTTTCTTAGAACCAAGGAAACAAAACAAGTATCTAAAGATTATTAATATGAGATTTGACTTTCTTAATAGTCTTTAAAATATAGGTAGTAGAAGTTTATTTATTACATTCAAAAAACAAATAATAGATATCTTATGAGAAAACCCTATTTAGAATATCGGCAAAACTGAATGATGCCGGTTACTTACCTGTACTTATAAATAATTCCAGGCAATTCCAATATCATATCAAAACGGTTTAGTAGATATTGCATTAAATACTTATCTAACATTGTTGTATATTACATACATATTTACTTGTTTTCAGATGTATTTAATCCTTCATATTGTGTTAATAAATAACAACTAACGACACAGATTTTCGATTCTTTCGTGACCAATTTATCAAACTGTACTCAACAACGCCTACCGCAATCAAAAATGTATACCATAATGTGTTTCTAATGGCCCGTAAGAGTCCTCAAATGAGGGTAGTTTACAAGCAACGCCAAGTGCTATATATAGCTTGTGTTTGAAATCGCGCGGTGTGCTGCATAATTTATTTATCATAATTTTTATTTAATCTGTACAGCGTATTCGATACACGATTACCGTGTGGTTTGGTTTGAGAGTCGGTGAAGTATTTGATCGAATCTTTTTATTAAATACTAGCGGTCCGCCCCGGCTTCGCCCGTGGTACATATTTCACAATAAAAGGTAGCCTATGTTCTTTCTCAGGGTCTAAAGATTATCTGTGCCAAATTTCATCAAAATCGGTCCAGTAGTTTATGCGTGAAAACCATACATACATACACAAAAACTTTTCCTCTTTATAATATTAGTATCGACAAAAAGTGTAGTAGTGTTTGAAGTGACTCTCTGTTTTTGGTTGTTTGATTTGTCCTTCTTATTACAGTGTTGGTAATGGCATTTGATAGGCTTTCCGATATTAATTATTCTCATCAGGGACTGTGCTATGCCGTAAAATCTATCCTATATCCTAATCTAGATTATTATTATTTTTTATTTTATTTTTTTTAAATTATTGATTGTTCCTGTGATCTAAATTTTTACTTTTTAGACATATCTTATATCTAAGAGCGTATACGCACTATGCGGGTAGCCGCATTGCGGGTAGCCGTCCGGCTGACCGCAAGCACAATTATGTACGCAACCGCAGACCGCACAGTGCGCATAGAAATGAATATTACGTACATAATTGTGCTTGCGGTCAGCCGGACGGCTACCCGCAATGCGGTTACCCGCATAATGCGTATACGCTCTAAGGCACATATTTACAACTACTATTCTGTAAGTTCTGTGTAGTTTATGTACACACATAATTAATATGTAATTAATTTTTAAAACTCATGTCTATGCCACTCTAATCACATACTTACACAGCTCTATATCCAAATACCTCATCAATCGATAAATATTCTACATTAGCTGCTCCGCGCGGTTTCACCCCCGTGGCTCCACCCCTGTTGGTCGTAGCGTGATGATATATAGCCTATAACCTTCCTCGATAAATGGGCTATCTAACACCGAAAGAATTTTTCAAATCGGCCCAGTAGTTCCCGAGATTAGCGCGTTCAAACAAACAAACAAACAAACTCTTCAGCTTTATAATATTATAGTATAGATAAAGGAAAATCCACCATCTCTTAGTCTACACGATGATACCTACAAATGCACAGCATGTGCCGCGGCGTGTAAACAATAGAACATTAGCATGCGTCCCGGCGTCGCTCGTTATCTAGGTGCGCGTGCGCTGCTCATATTGATCGGTTATATGGATATGTTTGTGCAAAATATACTGGTTTAGAACAAGCCAAATATAAAATACTAGGTTTCCGCCCGCGGCTTCGCCCGCGCAGTCAAAGAAAAACCCGCATAGTTCCCGTTCCCGGGATTTCCGGGATTGCGTCATTTTTCCGGGATAAAAAGTAGCCTATGTCCTTTCTCGTGTATAAAAATATCTCCATACCAAATTTCATGAAAATTGGTTCAGTAGTTTAGGCGTGATTGAGTAACAGACAGACAGACAGAGTTACTTTCGCATTTATAATATTAGTATTGATTATATTAATTTATTAGCATTATGACAGACCTTATTAAATTACTTAAAACGATTTCATATCTACATGCTAAAAGGATTGCTGTTCAGCATTTAGCTGCTGTTATTGTAAGTCAAAATTGGTTCAGCGGTTTTATATTAGTTATTATTTCTGTAAAGATATATCTGTGTATAAAATATCACATGCATTTGATAAAAAGCACGTAAGTATTCATTACAATTCACTATTATTTATTTGAATAGATGCGTATAAATGTAATACTATTTATTTATTTATTATTCATTTATTCAGAGAAAAACTTTTACAATTCTTAAATACTAAACAATTTTCAAATCCTCAAAAAGTAGCCTATGTCCTTTCTCGGGTATCAAAATATCTCTATACCAAATTTCATGCAAATTGGTTCAGTAGTTAAGGCGTGATTGAGTAACAGACAGACAGACAGAGTTAAGCTTTCGCATTTATAATATTAGTATGGATTGAACCCATGTCCCTTCACCTAACATATAACCTTTACATCGATGATCACGAAAAACGATTTAAAATCAAATTGATATTATCACTTACCACGCACAAAGCTGTGGTAAAAGCTTATACCGACACTTCCAAACTTTACTCGTAAATTAAATTGAAATGAAGTCATGATTTTAAAACCTGCGTCTAATAGAATGCGAATAAATTGCGAAGCTATTCGTATTTTATATTTTCTCGAGTATGACTTTATAGTAGTGATTAATCCATACTAATATTATAATTAATGCGAAAGTAACTCTGTTTGTCTGTCTGTTACTCAATCACGCCTTAACTACTGAACCAATTTACATGAAATTTGGTATAGAGATATTTTGATACCCGAGAAAGGACATAGGATAGGCTACTTTTTACCCCGGGACATAGGATAGGTTTTATCCCGGAAATCCCACGGGAACGGGAACTATGCGGGCTTTTTCTTTGACTGCGCGGGCGAAGCCGAGGGCGGAAAGCTAGTGGTATATCTTATTGTTAAGTAGGTATTATAATTATTAATTGATATGACAAAAAGTGTAGGTATCTGGAACATGTTTTTATATCATTTCCTAGATAGATCTATCGGGTTCTATCGATAGTCAGTTTCAAAATAATCGCCGCAGAGTAAACACTTGCTATACCTATTAACTGAAGCTACATTAGCTACATTTTCGCAATCTATTTAGCCTGTATATTACACCAAGGACGGCAGAGGGGGGTGACATGGCGAGGCGGGGGAGGGGGGGCGAGGTATCGGAGTAAACAAAGCAGTTAACATATGTAATGCTTGTTATTGTTATTTTTTAATAACCAGTTTTTTATTGACACGACCGTTTAGAGCGTAGAGATTTTAATATTTTAAGTGATGGTAAGCAAGGATGGGCTTTATTATTACACGCTTTATATTAGCTTCACCTGTATGTTTGTTTGTTTGTAACCGACTTCGTTCAAACTTTGTAGATTTATTGAGGACCGATGACAATAAACTAATTTGATAAAATTTTCTATTTTTTAGTTCGGTTTTCTATAAAAAGCGTGTTTTTTTAGTTTTATTAAACTATTATTATTTTTACTTACTTTTGAATTTTAATCAATGTTTGCATTAATTATTATGGTGTTTTATTGTAATGTGATAATAGTAAATTCAGTAGTACTTGGTATTTTGTTGATAAGTTACATCTATACTAATATTAAAAATACTAATATTAAAGCTGAGGAGTTTGTTTGTTTGTATACGCTAATCTCGGGAACTACTGATCCGATTTGAAAAATTATTTCGGTGTTAGATAGCCCATTTATCGAGGAAGGCTATAGAATATAGACCATCTGTGATCTGTGATATAGACCATATTATACTATCATCACGCTAAGACCAACAGGAGCGGAGCACTGCGGGTAAAACCGCCGAGCACAGCTAGTTTTATATAAGTGACCTCATATTATTTGGGACATCTCAATTTGTTCTTCTGATTGATTGTTTTTCAGCAAAAAGGGGATATCAGCTGTAATGACGTCGCGTCGTTGCCTGCTGTGCTAGGCCATTATTTTCCCTTGTTTAGACAATCATCGAACCCGGGTCTTCCCTGTTGCGTGTTGAATGATAATTTTCAAATTGTTTACCTACCTACATATATGAATAAATTGCCAAAAAAGTATAATCTGCAGTTTTACTTTATTCTTTTCTTCTGTTTTCTGTTTGAGCGAGTCGTTTTATTTCTTACAGTTACGATTTCCAATAACAGGCATGTAATACAAGAAGATTATATTTCATTTCATAGTAATAATTTGAATAAATATCAAATATTGAATACAATTCATACGGACCTGTCTCGCTGACCCAGCGATCGACTTTCCAAACCACACGGCTTCTTGTTATTTTGTATAACAAATTGGAACACTATTGACACTGATATGTAACAATTTGTACAACTGTTATCTACGAGATTATGTTATAATAGATGCAGTTATTCTATTATTTTTCTTACTTTCTTTCTATTTATTATTTATACAAGTATTTATTGCACGCCTCATAAGCGAAGCGTTGAGGTGGGTACTACTGTCACTTCGCGCAAAACATCTGATTTTTCAAACTTAAAATGTCTTTATGTATCATACATTGCACTTGTAAGATAATACATACACACACATATTAAGAAAAAACACTATTTTTAACGTTCATGGTATTTTCGATGTCATTTTTGTTATTTAAACTAGTTAAAAAACAGTTTAAAAAAGTTCTGTCTTGGACGTCCGTGTGTCTGTATGTGCGGATCCTTTTTCTTGTTAACACGATAGCGACCGAAATACTTTACTAATCGAGTCTTTTTTTTTCTCTTACGCTTGAGTATGCTCAGGAATAGAACCCTTTCATTTTTCAGGGTCTGATTCGATGTGGTTTAATTGTTATTAAATAAACAAAAATAATAATTAATAAATATTTATTAAAAAAAATTATGAGGCGTGCACTTTTGGATTTTCCAAATTATTTAAAATTATATACATGTATGTTTATCAGCCATCTGGTTTCCATAACACAAGCGAAAACTTAGTATGGGATCAGATCGTGCCGTTTTGATTTTTCTGTGTATTTATTGTATTATTTGAATAAATACACAGAAAAAGCAAAGAAATCCTAATTTCTCAATTTTTTTCATATTTCAAACTATTTATTTGTTCGTATGATCGTATCGGTGTAAGCGGCGGCCGCGGCTAACGAGAAACCGTATTTTGGGAGATGTTGACGTTAATAGTCGGATTTATTTATATATTTTGTTTCCTCGTTTATCGCCCGGAATAGACACGGCCATAATGAGCTTATTTACTTGCTTAACCGGTTGTAAGTTCTTTGGTTCATATGAGGTCCTAGGTCTGAGCGGTCTGGAAGTTAATTGAGTGCTTGTTATGTAAAAATATTGTTATTTTTAAATGGTTTTAGGAATAAATGGTTAAACTATTGTTTGGAGCCTGTGAAGATTATTTCAGATGTCGTAAAAGAACTTGGACATGATTTCAATGACATATAACTCATGTAGACCGTACCTATCTGGCTATGTAATAAATGAACGAGTGATAAGCATATAAGATGAGCTAAAATTCTGCAAAATTTTATGTTTTTTGAATAGTTAACTGCTTACATTAAGACCTTAAGACCTGATAAATATTGGAGAATACAAGTATGTAATTATACTTAGTTAGCGTACCTTTACACGGTTTTTAACTAACACATTTAAGCTACGCTTAACTAGCACAGCACTAGAAAGCACCTAGATTAGTTCTTACTTCTTTCTATACGTTTCCATGCAACTCCAACTATGTCAACGTTAAAACCGGCTCAAACCGGTTCCATCAAACTAAATCGCAGCTGAACCAAAACAAAGATAAATTATATGAATTATCCAATCGTCCTTAACAATATTATATTGAAATTAATATAATCCTATTTAATTATAAGTGTGCGTCGGTGTGCAGCTGATTAATTGCCTCTAGTATGTTAATTTTGCAACCTTGATATACAATACTGGCATACACTGTGACACTACCTTTACATAAATCTATCAACCTTTAAACACCCTTAAATTTTAGCAGTAGAGTTCAAAATCCCATGAACGTGTTTAAGGTATTAAACATGAGTTGTAGACTGTACCTCAAGTGGGTAATAGAATACAATAGATTCATTATTCGCCAAATAAACAGCTCTTTATATAGAGTATAATTATTTTTTATCTTATTACATGGTTTGTACTTTGTAAACAATGATAGCACTTAGATACATAATATATATTTAATGTGTGTTTATTGTGTATTTTTTCACAGTATATTATAATATAAAGTTAGTATAAAGATAATATTTATTATTATAAATTACCATATTGTTTACAACATAGGACTAATTATATTATTAATTTATTATTCTTATGCCTATTGTTACAAATACGTATTTGATTTTAAAAGACTAAGTTAAATCAATAAGAAACCTGTTAGTTTCTATTTTCAAGAAAGCAACATAAATGCATTATTACAATTTAATTATAACTGTTCTATTGTTATCTTCTCAAAGAAATGAATGAGATTAATCTTTTAGTTCCACTTTTATAAAAGTGTGCGCAAACTCCTGTGTACTCGTTTCTGTAATAAGAAAATTGTCCTTGACATATTCCTTATGTTTCTCTACATAATGTAGAGGTACCTAATAAACATTGCTAAGAAGGCTGTTGGCTGGAAACTTTTATGAATTCGAAATTAATTTTCCAAATAGTGTAGGCAATATTTCTATAAGCTTTTTATAAAAATACCAGCCCACGGCATTGTGCCATGGCTTAACCGTTTATTATTAACATAATCTAACAGGCAAAAAAATACACATACTTTTTTTTAAATGGATATAGTTAACATCACAGTTAAAATACATTACTTAGATCGGTTTTGATAGCAGAAAAGCCATGTATGAACCACGCCGTATTGATTTCTTTTTAACTTTAATATCAAAGAAAACAGCAAAAAACGCTTTCATATTAATAATAACATGACACAATATAATTCTCAAGAAGCTCTTTACGTCAACTTTCGCTACAATTTGTTAAAATTAATGAGTTCATTTCATTCTGATGTTAATCTTATCTTAATCCGTGGTCTATTATATAGAAAACTTGATTTTTTAATGCGATGAGAAAGGAAATAGTATGTCACCAAAGGTTATTATTTGTAAGATTAAAGAATTAATCCCACTTATAGTTAATTAGTAATCCTATTAACGAGGAAGTTTGTAAAAATGTATGTACGTTTGTTACTCTTTTACGCGAAAACCACTGAAGGAAATTTAATAATACTTGGCAGTGAAGTAGCTGCTTTACCAGCATATCACATAAGCAGTAAAAACAGTTGCTTTTGCAGGATTGTCCGCGGGTGAAACTGTACATCGCAGCTAGTAGTAATATATAAAAATAGAAGAAAGTTGTAGGAGTTACATCACTTACCTATAACTAAAGAATAGTCGAACAGATGTTAATGATTTTCCGTATATTCGATTTTTTTCCAATTGTATAATCGTAACTGATTTAAAACTTTAAAACCTTACATAAACTGCAAAGAGAGAATACCCTGGCGAAATGACTAGCCAATAAATAGACTAGTATATTATTAAGATGTGGAAGGTCGAGGAAGGTTTTATTTCTCCAGAGAAAATAGGAGGATCCTCCAGACTCCAGAGTCTACTTGAATGGCCTGCTTTTAGGCTCCGATGTTAGGAAATATATGTATTATATTAGGAAATAGTGTTGAAAAAACTACTGCGTGATTCACGAGTGTTGTTATAAAATGATTTGCAATTAATTCATATTAAGATTTAATATAGGATGGGAATCGGAAAAGAGGATAGGCATGATTAATTACAATCTGTATGGCTAAAAAGGAATAACATACCTTTATTTGACGACCCGGTATTTGCAGTAACTTTGACAATTCGGCAGAGGGTGTGGCTTTCATTTTCATTATAATATTTTCATTTCATTTTTGTATAATTACATTTTTATTATATTTGTACGTATATTAACCAGATGAGCATAAAATTAATAAATGTATTCACAAATTAGTTAAGAGCGCTTGTTGTTTGTTTGTTCGCTTTCGCCAAAAAATTATGAAAAATTCTGAAAACTTTTTTATGCTTTATAATGTTTACTTTTTCATATGACAGTCAAAAACAAATCATCTCATTGTTAACTTCCTGAACTCTCATAACTCTACAACCAGAATCCCAATTACTATAACATCCAAAAGCTCCAGAAACAAAATAAATATCAACAAAGAATACAGCTACCAATTTCAGAAGCATTGCACCAACATTACCCCCATAATACAGCGTGGATAATACAGTAAATACGCGTTCAAATTACATAACAACTATTCATTTACTCGCAATACATTTAGTAACGCTATATAGTAAAAAAACAAATCCATACAAAGGCTCTTTCAACATCCACGCACACCCGCGCACGTGTGAAGTGTAAGTGGTGCGCGTGTGTGCGTCTCTGCTGTTTGCTGTGTGTCAGCCTCGAATGGCGGTCGATGACATGGTCATAGATTGTGTGCTGCAGATGTGGTGTGGTCACGTGATCACTTTGTTTGTACCGAATATATTAGTTTGAGCAGGGGATTGTGAATTGTGAGGGAAAGCGTGAAAGATCACATCACTTTATTATTAGTACATATTTGACATTGCTACTAACGATATGTTGTATTCGTTGTACTTTTATATGTGGGTCAATTCTATCAATTACGCAGTATAAGCTCATATTATATACCTATCCTATCAAAAAACAATTGTTTTCGACGATTCTGCTGAATCACATACCATACAGATCTTACGTAATTATTCTTGATTTTTCTTACATTTAAACTAAATTTACTGTCATAAAACTTAATTTCAGCTCAGTAGAGGTTGCCTCTACAATCTCCTAGACTTAGCGGCATAAAACACTTCAACATCCACTACATCTACACAATTAATCTATGACGCCTAGCAACAGTTTGCTATAGGTTGCGCAAGTCCGCTCGATTCGAAGGTTCACCGTTCAAATAAACAACATATTGTAATTTAAACATGCACTAGCTATCAGCCCGGCTTCTCTTGATAACGTGTTCGATCTAATAAATATCGTGATGGCTCTGTGATAAGACATCAAGATAACATCACGGGTCGCAGGTTCAAACCCCTTGGTTTAGATTGCCTTATCAGAATTGGAAAAGTTTTGATTCAAAATCTAAATTATTATTTGGTGATTTATTGAAGTAATGAAAGTATGGAAAACATTCGTTTATTTTAGTTTCACTTTAGGTGGTTGGTTTATTTTTAGATAGAGGCTGGGATGATTACATTGTTAGAACATATTGTGTAGTTATTATGAAAGTTACAATTAAGGTACAGAACTAGTTTTCTCCTCCCGGCTTCGCTCACGAGCATGAAGATAGATAACAGTTTATCTTAACAAGATTTATTTTCGTGAAGTACCTTTGCTAAAAAAAAATTAATACCATACCATTAGACTCGTAACCAAATCAAGCTTTTATCACTCGACTAGATATTTTGTAATAGCTTGTATTGTTATTTTAATATCATTGTTGTGTTTCTATTATAGTTTTCGAAATTTTCACGTACAACTTTGAAAATTGCGACAATCTCTCTTGTTTACTAAACGACCAAACATGAAGTGGCGCTAATATCTAAAATTACTGTTCAAATAGTTAACAATAAAGATCTTAAATCTCGCTTAGCATTTAAATTGCTTGGATTTCCTAACCTATGAATAATATTTATTTATTTATTTATTTACTCTTTATTGTACAACATATTACAATGAAAGTACATAAAACAAAACAATTTAAAATGTACAAACGGCGGCCTTATGGCTCAAAGCCATCTCATAATATTATAAGTTTAAACGCTAGTTTGTTTTCACTCTGTCCCTATATGTTGCGAAACGTATTTTTTGAGTTATTATATATTTTAATCATGACCGCCTCCTTGGTACAGTGGTTGACGCGTGAGCGTAGCACCGAAGGGTCCTGCTCCTGGGTTCGATTCCCGGTGGAGACGAAGAAAAAAAAATGTCTCGGTCTGGTAGGACACAGAAGGCTGATCACCTACTTGTCCCTAAAAGAAAATCGATCAGTGAAACAGATGTATGCATTTTATCTCCCCCTTATCTGCCCCTTACCCCACTAGGGGACATGGGACTTCACACACTATATTTTATCATAACTTGTGACAAAAGTTGAATTGATTCATAAACAAAAATTTAGTGTAGGTATAGATGGGATGTAATTAGAAGCCACAGTTAGAAGCATTGGCGAAAAGTCGTACATGTCTACGTTTTCTGTCCATAAGAACCATCCTCGTAATAACAGGAATATGTATAATAAAAAACGAATCAACGAAATCGGTTCAGCCGTTCTCGAGTTTGGCGCTTACCACATTTGACGATTCATTTTTATTATATAGATGTGTATTAAGACTAGCTTAATGAAAACTAGACGTAATTATAGTATTATATTATAATGTATTTTGTAAGTACATTTCATACACATTTAGTGTTTATCATAGTGCAATTGTTTTTCAATGTACCTCATGATTTAACTTTCTATTTTATTCGCTGATAAATATTTAAAGATTGACCGCAAAGCTTACTCAAAGGTCAGATAGATACAATAGATACAATGTATTTTATGCCCTTTAATTTTAACATTTCAATCGGAAGGAAACATTGAAAAATTTAGTGATATAGAATGTAAAAAATATATCTAAACAACAAAGAAATAAGGTTGTAGCTTTGTGTTTTTGTAGGAAATACCTAATCTGTGGAAATAATCTTTGTTACCACTAACTAAACTTATTTTACAAATCTTTAACACAAGTAAAGTGTTACATTATATTTATATTTTAATATCTCCATGATTTTTTTCAGTTGCAACCTGAAAATAGAAACTGCAAAATGTTGATAATTGATTTCTTGTCAATAATTGTATAAGAAACCGAACTATAACTATTTGGTAAGTCTAGTTAATCTATATTCTATAGCTTTGTGTGTGCAAAATAACTTTTTATAAATGACATAGACTTTGGGTATGAAAAAAATTCTATCGTATGTGGTAAACAAATAAGTTTGTAACAAATGCTACTTAATTTTTACAAGTATATTGACAAACTAGCTGCGCTCCGCGGTTTCACCCGCGTGGCTCCGCTCCTGTTGATCTTAGCGTGATTACATAGCCTTCTTCGATGAATGTGCTATCTAACACCGAAATAATTTTTCAAATCGGACCAGTAGTTCTTGAGATTAGCGCGTTCAAACAAACAAACAAACTCTTCAGCTTTATAATATTAGTATATATAGATTTAGACGATCGAAGCTTCCATATATAGAAACCTTTTATTTTTACATCCGATTCATAACTCTTTATGTAAGTATTTGCGAAGTTAATAAGAAAATCTTTGTTTGTCTCAATAATTGGAGACGAGGCCAGGCGTGTTTGTATGTTGATATAATATTTTGGATCCACGCTCGTTTTTATATTGGTTTTGAGCTTAATGTGTAAAGCAAGGTTATATCAATAATTGTTTAAAAATAATTGCTAAAGATAACATGTGATATTATCAAGATTTTAGATGATTGTTTTTTATAGGAAGTGGTTCGTGTTAGATTTTGAATGTTTGTAGAGTGAACTCTACAGAAGGATGGAAATGATGAAAAAATCAATAATTTTCCAACTTTTATTGTTTTTAAAAATCGTTTATCGAATATAAACGATGTGTAATAAAAATTTCAAATACCTACTGCATATTTTTAAACATTCATCAAATTATTAGCCTTTAAATTATACATGATTATTAATAATTAATGGACAATTGAACAGACAGACAAGTTTAGTTAAAATATTTTTTAGTAAGAAGAACGTTCTTTCAATTTTTTATAAATATTGTAAAACTATATCTACTTATATCGACCGGAAAAGTATGTACCAACACCTTTTCTTAACTTTTGAAACTGTATGAGTTTTGCAGAATCGAACCTCGATCTTTTCAGTAAAGCGCTAATCACGATTCCCGAGGGTTGATTAACCTTTATGTATATTATTTTCTTACCCCGAATACTAGTTTCAACCTACTAGTCGTGTTTACAGAACGCCTACAGCCATTACATAAACAACTTTTCCAGATAGACTTTACATAATGTTTAAAAGCAAATATTATTCATTCGACTAAAAATCTTTCAAAAGCACTTTTATGTCACATTAACAAATAGCTGTGCCGTGCAGTTTCACCCGTGGACGAATCCGCAACTTTAAGTATATTTTTTACCTACATTCTACACATGTACATTTCTATAGCTATTAGCTCATGTGTTATTCTGACGTATATACCTATATTACTGTAAAGTTTAATCAAAATCCGTCCAGTAGTTTAAAGTGAAAGAGTGACAAAGATACATAATAGACAATTTTGGTATCGAACCTTTCAAAATTACTTGATAGAGAATAAAAAATAGCAGTTATTTCTTCAAACATCGTAATAATAACGAATTCAAATCCCAAAAATGGCTTTTTCTTGTTATACCTGTACTACGTTTCTCCCTGTATTTATAAGTAAGATGTAAGACAGTAGGTTTTTGGAGATAAAATTGTATTAAGCTATTTTTTTCGTTGTATTTTTAAATAAAACTTATATGGAAGAAATCAATCAACTTTCACGAAAACCATTATTATAACGATTTATAAGCAAATTTCTTTGTCGTGTTTTCACTTTATATAATGTGAATGTTTGTAGGTATATAATATGTACATAAGAGAGAAGATTTCTTTAATCTACGGTCTTCAACGAACCTTTGACTTCTGTTCTCCAAAAAATCTAACTCATAAATAAAGCCGTCCAATATCTGTATTTTATTTTTAATTAATTAATTAGCTGTAGCGAACAGAATATGGCATATTATGTGTTTTTTTGTGAAGATTGCGATAATTTCCCGGGGCTAATAGTGTATCAGCAGTCAGCACTTACAATACAATACCTATTTCTATCTTCTAGGCATTGAGTCCAGTCTGGCCGGATAAGCGAATAACTATATATACTAACCTAAAAAGAGGAGTTCAACCTTTTTAGGTTACTGATCATCTGTTTATTCTGTGGTAATTTTAAGCTAACCTCGGCCTAAACAAATCCACAAATTGTGTAATGTGTCGAACTGTCGATGTGCGCAAGGTTGGTTTGTGTTCGACAATGCCTTGTTGTCGATTCATTTTAAATCGCATAGGTTAGCTTTCTGGATACCAAAAATATAATCGGGTTAGGGCTTCGTGGTTTCTTTTACGGACAAATTCATGATGATTTCATATTTATATTAATACTAGCGGTCCGCCCCGGCTTCGCCCGTGGTACATGTTTACGTTTTCTCTACATAAGAACCATCCTCGTACTTCAAGGAATATAATAAAAAAGAATTATCGAAATCAGATCAGCCGTTCTCGAGTTATGCGCTTACCAACACATTTTGCGATTCATTTTTATATATAAAAGATTATAAAGCTGAAGAGTTTGTTTGAACGCGCTAATCTCGGAACTACTGGTCCGATTTGAAAAAGCTATTTCGGTGTTAGATAGCCCATTTATCAAGGAAGACTATAGGCTATATATCATCTCGCTAAGACCAACAGGAGCGGAGCATTGCGGGTAAAGCCGCGGAGCACAGCTAATCATTGATAATTTCAATTAAAAAAGCACCTTACCAGTAGCTGGTAGCTGATCCTTATTTTTCACCTAGCGAAAAATTTACAAGTGCCCTTTGAAAATAATTACTTACTGCTTGCATCTCTTTCAAGTTATATTTTCATGTAAAAGTGCAAATATTATCCTTATTCTTATTCTATCGTAATCAGTAAGTTCAGTAAGGTGATCTAAACTTTTGAGGTATTTTGAATGTTCACATAACCTAAAACTTTGGTTGCCTGTTAGTTTCGGATGTTAGATACCTTCACTAAATAAAGGTTCAATAATACACATGCATAAACGTAAAAAGGGCATAACAGTAAATAATAATTTGCTGTACCACCCGCACAGAGGCAGGAATAGAGCAGCAGTGAGGTTTGAACAACAAAATAATAATTTATTCAGCCAAGGTCATCTATTTGTGACCGCTATCCCTTTGAACGACGCTGTGTTGTAGTAAGGGACCGCTTTATGTAATAGGGATGGTGCTCTGTTTTTGTGTTTTTAATTTTTTTTGCATATTTAAATGCTTGTTTAGTTACAATGTTCCTTTTTCGACTGGTTATTATTTAAGTTTAAAGTATAAATATTGATTACGGTTTTATGTAATCTGAGGAATAATTTTCATATCGAGCGCCAGCTTTCACGAGGAGACGTAATAGGTTGGTTAAATAGCTTGTATTTAGGCTACTACTTCGATCTTTATTCACATTATAACTAAATTTCTGGATTTGTGATAAGGAACCTATAATGAAACAAATAAGATAAATTTCAAAAAGCATACTTAAAATTATTTTATTTAACGTGTCATATATATATAACCTTTAACTAAAATTAAATTAGTTATACCTACTGAATCTCAGTCTTGCATAAAGCCATCCAAATCAATGCGTATTTCTGTATCGAAGTGTAGCAATCGAGATGTTTATGAAGCTATAAATCGAACACTCACTACGATTCGGCCCTGCTCATTGCTAATTGTTATGAAATATGTATACCGATCGATTATTCGATACATTTAATATATTTCTGTATTTACACAATGCTTTCTTGTTACACTGTGCAGTTTCATTGGTTTCGAAACAAACACACATTGATTGGTCTAAAAATAAACTTTTTTATGGAAGATACGAAACCTATTTCATGATTCATCTATATATACTAAGCTGAAGAGTTTGTTTATTTGTTTGAACACGTTAATCTCAGGAACTACTGGTCCGATTTGAAAAATTCTTTCGGTGTTAGATAGCCCATTTATCGAGGAAGGCTATAGGCTACATATCATCACGCTAAGACCAACCAGTAGTACTTAGTTTTGTGGTTCATCTGTGTAGAAATAATAGGATTTAAAAGGGCACTTTCAGGTATTAGTAAGTACGAGGATAGATTTGTAAAGTTCTGGGTTCGACCCCTGCTAGAGACATCCATGCACCTGGAAAATGCGTGATAGGCATTTATTTAAAACAAGGGTATTTTTCGTATCTTATCAATATACACATAAAAACAAAAAGTATATTATATGCAGGTATATTATACTTAATATATAAATACAATAAAAAAATGTGTGCGTGTACTAGTGTACACAGGTGAGAAGTGAAACTTCTTTATGACTTTATTTTTCAAAAAATAATTTACTATATGCAACTTTACAGAAATACGTCGAATCACGCGTGGTAGGGATAAGAAACAGATGGCGCGTAACGGAATAATGTCACGCGTAACGAAAAAATGTTACACTAAATTTTTTTCCAACCCCGATAAAGAAGTTTCACTTCAATTATTATTTCAGCAGCTCCAAAAAAATCCAATTCTGTAATTTACAGAAATAATGACTTATTGCTTCTGAAATATTATTTTGTAAATATTTCGAAACCGTTTTAATTAGTTCGATTTGCAATGGATTCGTGTCACAGATGAAATAACATTGTCTAATAAATAACATAATATAATCGTAAATATGACTTATAAATTCAATAATACTATATTAGCATAATTTATGTTTCATTTCAATACGGCCCTTAGGGCTTACTCACTGTGCAGAATAAATAACTAACTATTTCAATTATGTTTCTGTTAATTCGTGTTTAAATGATTCTTTATGTGTGATCTTTAAATTTAAATCAATAATTTTAACTACCTACATTACCTTAAAAAATTTAAACTTAACGTGAGGGTTAAAAGTTCTACGGTCTACCATCTCTGAATTAATCTGAACTTTTGTAAATCTGACTATATTTTAACATAAAACAAGATTATTTATACGTATATCTATAAAGGTTCTTAATAAAAATGAATCGCCAAATGTGTTGCTAAGCGCAAAACTCGAGAACGGCTGAACCGATTTCGTTAATTCTTTTTTTATATTTTTTCTTGCAGTACGAGGATGGTTCTTATGGAGAGAAAACGTAAACATGTACCACGGGCGAAGCTGGGGCAGACTGTTAGTGTTGTAAAATACTATAAATATTATATTAAATATGTACTAGCGGTCCGCCCCGGCTTCCCCGTGGTACCTACATGTTTAAACTATCCTATCTCTCAAGTTGGATCGAACTGCACATGGTGTGCGAATTTTATTATAATCGGTTAAGTGGTTTAGGAGTCCATTGCGGACAAACATTGTGACACGAAATTTATATAGGTAGGTATATTAAAGATTGTCGAAACACGTGCAGTGTGTAAGGTCTGTATACAAGCACACAATTTAGAGGTCTTATGTTGCAACAAGGTCCCAATCTGGCGACCTCTGATATTACTTATGTTTATGAAGAGACTGGTTTCCGCCTAAGGTAGATCTAATTGTTATTTTCAAGGAAATCTGTTATTTGTAGTTTTCACGGTAGAGTGTAGTAATTTATTAGTATTATTGTTATGTATAATTTACAATTTTAATATAGTTGTTTCAATTTTACTGTATTTGTGATATGATAATTTTATATTATTTAAGATTTTTAAAGTACTCAAAAATAATATTTTCTATTATAAAAATACGTTAACTAATCTATAGTTATTTCCAGCCGAGGCTTCGCCCGCGTTTTCAAATATAAACCCGGATAATTCCCGTTCCTGTGGGATTTGCGGAATAAAAAGAAGCATATATCCTTTTCTGGGTCTTCAGCTACCTACCTACAAAATTTCATTGTAATATTTGCTTGAATGAGTAAAAACATGCATCCATCCTCACAAACTTTCGCATTTATAATATTAGTAGGATAGTAGATTAAACGTTTTAGCTCGTTGTTGAATATTATTTGAAATAATGAATGTAATCGTATTTGATCGATGAACATGTTACAACACATGTTATGGAAGGATGAATACTAAGCCCACGCATGATTTTCTATAATTGCAGTGCTATTTCGGTAGACCTTCATTGTTATATTCGTATAAATAAATAAATTATTTCTGCATTCTATTACATACATGTATTTCAGTATAAAGTTATTTGTAAACGCGTGTCGTAGCATAAGGCCTTTCATTAAGGGCCGATTTTTCAATGCTTGGATAAAACTTATCCGTCCAATAAAGTATTAGACGATAATATTAAAATGTCACGTAAACTGACAAATACGGGCAATTAGAATACGTTTTTAAAATGGTAGTTTTATACATTTCAACGAATAAGTTTTAACCAAGGATTGAAAAATCAGCCTTCAGATAAATTATTATCAGTTAGAATATTTCATTTTATGAATGTCTAGTTACATAATTTAATTTGTTTTATGTCAAAAAAACAACACACAAAAATTAATTAACTTTTTTTTTGAAATGAAACTTCTTTAGGCGCGTTGAGACTTGAGAGTAAAATTTCAAGGTCGCGTCATGGCAATACTGTCACGTCATGGAGTAAGGCGACGATTTTGGTACCTTTGAATAATGAATCTTGCCAAAGAAGTTTCACTTCTGACACGTGTGCTCGGCACACACGCTTTTTTATGTCACTATGTTAACATGGCATCTTTAAAACAAATATCGCACATAAAAATCACAATCGATGAAAAAATAAATAAATTCATAACTAACAGATATTGACTGTGTTTCTTTATTTATAGGGTTTTTAAATAATTTAGCGAAAGTAATTTGTATCAATCTACATAGAAATCTCGTCCATATATCAGTGGTAACACGGTCACACGAAAAATTCTAGGTCAGCGGTTTTTAGTTAGTGCTTAACCTTATTTATTGTTAAAACTCTAGGGGTTATAGATCAGACTATTTACAGACATACCATTTTTTAAAAAGGACCATATTTTTTTTTAATATTGAACAAGCATGAATGGTATTTTAAGCAGGAACATTACTTAAAATACCATTGCTAACGGATTAAATAACAATTTTGTACTATAAATTCAAAACAAAATCGAACAATAAACTGAATTCCATCAGCACAGGTACCGCCAAAATCAATTTATAATCTGTTCCAATCAGACGTCAAAGTTTCATTGACCTCTGCGCACATGTTTAATCTTTGTCAATTCGTGGCGAACCAAGGCAAGTGGGTCGCAATCTAACGCCCACGCATATAAATAATCACTGAAAAGAACATTATTACTGGCCTACTTGGACACATTCACAGGAAGACAAGTTTTTATTATAAAATCGCTTGGCGCTAGACGTGATCACGACATATTTTACGGCTTGTTGAGATATAAATACGGTATATAAATTGATGTGCGTGTTGTGAGAACTGTCAAAATACAATGTATAATCGGGCTTCGGTGCCGCATCTGCGCGATTTATGTTTGACGCAATTTTCAGGTGTTTTATTCGTAAATAAGATTGGGACGTTTCTAAATTTAAAAAAGGGTTGATGTAGGTCACGGGTTGTTGAAGGGATTTGTGTTTAAATATCTCCTTACATGCATGTGATTAATATGAATGACCCCTCATTTCACGAGTAAATTATACAATGTATAAACCAGATAGGAAATGTATTTTATTACTAGCTTTCCGCCCGCGGCTTCGCCCGCGTTTTAAAAGAAAAACCCGCATAGTTCCCGTTCCCGTGGGATTTCCGGGATAAAACCTTTCCTATGTGTTAATCCAAGTTACCCGTGCGAAAATTCCTTTTTTATTGTTCAGTAGTATTTGCGTGAAAGACAAACACACACACACATCCTCACATTTATAATGTTAGTAGGACTATTATCAACTGCATTAAAAGTATATGTACCTATTAGATTGAACTGGCGGTGACTAATGTCACACAATGTAAATATTTCAGTAATCTTAAAATTTCTTTGTATACAAAATCCTAGTTCACTTAGTAAATATTTCACAAATACAAACCAAATCTATATTAAAACACGGAATCGCGAGTGACGCGCAAACAAACATGCGTGACAACCAGGAATTGACCCTGGCGAGGCTTGCGGATGTCTCAGTTTTCAATTATATTGCTATAAATACATTCTTTGGTTGGAGATTAACTCTATCGAAATTGCTTTTCCGCTTGTGAAAACTCACTAATGTAGTGAAGGAAAAATAAGTTTTTATTTTCTGTTTTATAGCATTCAAATGATTTATAAATGATATTTTTAAAGAATATAAAAAAAATAGCAAATGAACTTCTTTGTCTCTTTCGGTTTAAAAAAAAATGTCATTAGTACATTTTTTTTCGAACATAAAAAAAAGTATAATAAAAGAAACGACTTTATTAGACTTTTTATTTATAAAGAGGAAAGGTTTGTAATTATGTATGTATGTATGTATGGTTTTCACGCATAAACTACTGGACCGATTTCAAAAATTCTTTCACCATTAGAAAGCTGCATCTTCACTGAGCAACATAGGCTATATTGCATTTTCAAAAAAATTAGAGATCCGTACCAAAAATGCAATAATGTAACCCAAGGTGTAAAAAATTCCTTAATAATAAATATAATTCTGTCATCGCGTGCGCTGCGGAATCTATTCCTTGAAGTACGAGGATGGTTCTTATGAAAAAAACGTAAACATGTAGGTACAACGGGCGAAGCCGGGGCGGACCGCTAGTGTATTATAAATATTCAATTGTTGCGTTGTGGTTAATATATTTTCACTTAATCTCCTATAACATCAAAAATAAAGCTATTATAGTATTATTTACGATACAGTTATTTAATCTCAGTGCACGTAAGAATCGTTTTTGTTAAGGCTGTGTACACACGAGTAAATGAAATGTAGAGTTGTCAGTGGAAATATTTTTTCTTATAAGCTTAATAAGTACATACCCTTTTACGAGTGTTAATATAATCAATTTTGAACATTCATACCACGTTTATTGGTTTATTAACTTTAGTTTCTCTTCTAGAAGTAACTTTTGCCACAAAATACAATGTTTTGTTTTAATACATTACGATATATAAATGAATTAGATTGTGATTGTGTCTTTAAAGCGTCATACTGTACTCATAAAACCACATTTTTCATCTATACAATATATATCTTTATTTTATAATGTTATAAATGAAAAAAAGTGTATTTGTTTGTCTTTCCTTCATTCATGGAGGCTACTGTTCACCGTCATACAATTTTATGTCAATTTACTTTTATTATTCGAGCGAAGTAGCGGGCAAAAAGCTAGTAGAATACAATTAAGAAATAAATCCACTCTTGTGAACTAGCCCTAATAATCAACGTAACATGTGACGTGTTAAATTTATACATGTGTTTACATGTTAAAAAGTGTCATTGGATTTGAGTATAGATACATTTTCCTGTTTTTGTTTTAGCGATGGTTTTAATAATTAAAGATCTGTGTTTTTCGATTGTGAAAATATTCTTGTTTATTTTTTAAATCTGGTATGACGCAGGACGCTTGTTTTCGTAAAACAAAGATAATGTGAATTGGTCTAGTGGTTATTATTGTTATATGCTGAACTACAGACTGTAATTACCTGAGAACTATTATTAATTTAACTAATCTATTTGCGCCCTGAAATTTATCTTAAATCGTTAGCAGTTTTTGTAGAAAATGTTGGTTTATATATTTCATGAAATAATTGAAACTGACCCAGGATTTCTTTAATACAGTTAACAATAGAGTATAGAATAATATAATAAAAAAACATATATGAATTATAATTAAAAAAATCTTAAATTCAAAACAAAAGCTTATATCATGAAATATTCAAATAGTCTCACAATTGTAGAAAATAAAAATAATCTCAGCATTAATAGTCCTAACTCCTAATGCACTGTGTGGGTGGCATCAGGTCATTTCTCTATTTTAAAGTACTTTAACACTCAATTGGTGTCAATGACCTCTTTATTGCTATAGCTTTGTCGCTGAATTTTTTATATGTTTTTAAAAATTACTGCTTTTCGATTTGTTTGTTTTCTTATCGTGTTTAAAGCTATTTTTGGTTTATTTTTACTATTTTTCGAGTCTTATTTTGTCCCTAAACATACATTATACATACATACACTCGTATAATGTTGAACGGTGAATAATATATTTATTTTGTTTTTCTCCGTGTAAAACTTTTTGACAGATTTCGTAAAGCAATAGTGTCCAGGAATGTACAATGAATTTAGAACCCGAAACCCGAGTAAAATAAATAGCAGGTTGTTAATTAAAAAAAATACAGTTATAACTTAATTATTATTCACATACAAAATCTGTAGACATCGGATTTATATCGAAAGATTAGTTCACACCAATGAATAAATTACGCAAGCCAAAAGAACATCTTTGTCACTAACATTAACGCAAACCAGATTGTGAAATTTCACCATAAATCAAATGGCTGAGAATATTATATAAAGATTATATTAAAATTGTTTATTTGAACGTTCCGTCCGGTGCGTGCTTCCTGTTTATTTTAGTTCAGTTTATAACTCGCGCAAGTTAACTTGACACCTGAAAAATGGTCCTGTCCCTTTCACTCCATTCTATTATCACGTGAGAGTGAAAGAGACGGGTATAGGTAGCAGGTCTCAAGTTGACTCGCCCGGGTTATACATTGACTGCGCAACGGTTTCAATCTGGGGATATAACTTCAGTATTGCTATTTCGTTTATTGGATTTGAAAATGTCAGTTTTGACTTCATTTTGATGTAGAAACACTGAAAATCTGAGCTCTAAAAATGCTCGTATCATAACACTGTGTCCTAGGAAACAAATTTACTGATTTTAAGAAGATTTTGTAAGATTGTTAACAATTATTATACTGAATAAATGAAAATGAAGTAATTGCACTATCTCTAATTAATTGTTTTAGTTTTTAAAATACCGCAGCTGAAAATCTATACCAACCTATAGACGGGTAAAAATACGTAAAATTACATCCTTCTATATTTTAACTTCACCGTTAAAAAGCAATATTCATCTGATTTAAGCTAATTGGTAATTTTATTGTATCATTTTATTAAAATCTATTCAATACAGATAGGTCTTATATTTGTGAATCTTGATAATAATCCAACGACATATTGCAAAAATCTAGATTATAAAAATAAACTATAGGTCTTATACAATCAAATTATAATACAGTTATCAGAAATCCGACGAATATTTAATTTAAATATTTAAATTACAATTTTGAAATATAAATCAGCCTAGTAATATTATAAATGTCATAGGTTTGTTTATGTGTTTGTTAATCACGCAAAAATGACTGCATAATATGTAATATTATTATTAGCTTATATTTTATTAGCTGTGCCGCGCGATTTCATCCGCGGAAGAACCCGCGTGCAAAATCTAGTATTTCTATAGCTCATATGTTATTCTGATGTATAACCTATATTCCTGTTAACTTTCATCAAAATCCGTCCAGTAGTTTTTACATGACAGTGTAACAAATGTTTAAAAAAAATAATTATTTACGAAAGTGCCCATGTACACATATTGTATATACGTAGGGTATTATATATACGTAGGGTTGTTTTTTTAAATATCTACGATAAAAAAGAAAATTTAAAAAGTATCGTTTATGTAAAAGGGTATCATTTAACAATTACCGTAAATCAAACACATCGAAGCTTCCAAATTAAACCATCTAAAATATGGGGCCGAAATTAATGAAATAAAGTTACATTTTTCGGATCACAGCGTATATTTATAGTAGTCCGTGAAAGGGTTGATAATTTAGGGTTGTCACGTATTAAAAATATATTAAAATTTACAAAATGTAAGTAAGTAAAACCCTGTCGTTAAAAATTCCAGAATTTCTAACAAAATTCCAATTGAATGGTAAAATATTAAAACAGATATGTAGCATCGGTTCGGAATGCAGTTTTTGAAATGATACTAGGTATATCCACGAATATCTTATAGGTTTCTGAATCATTTTTTTTCATTACATTCGTAAATGCATGTATGTAGGTACGAGGTAGGTAGGTCAGGGTAAATACAAAAAAACTACACTTGAAAAACATAACAATTTTTTATACTTATATGTACTCACGACTGAACATGTATATTGTATTCGCAAAAACACACATCACCCAGCCCTGATCGTAATTAAGAGCAGGGGTGAAATAAAAACCGGTAATAATTGCAAAATGAATGGCCTTCCAAGTTGAAATTTATGTCCCACCCGGGCCAGACCCGAATTGAATATTAGATAAGCCATTACAGGACTTTCAAAAATCTCCGTCACGTACATTTAATGTTTAATTTTAACTTGGTTATCTGATGCCGGCCCTGGGTTATGTGAAATATATCCTGAAGTTTAATTATGTATTTCAATATTTGGGAGGATGTTTTTTGTCAATACTCTAGCTTTAAGCGGTGGTTTCGTTTGGTAGTTGGATAAAAAGTTGCCTCTATGTGGCTCTATGTTAATCAATCAATAAATCCAATTTCCATAGCTTCTATCATGTATATCAACATCCAATTGAATAGCTTCTATCACGGGCCTTGAGCGCGGGGACCGAATCGAGAAATTCCGTAACGAAAAAACCTCACGCTCCCCACTCCGACGGGCTCGGACACATGAGTAGAAAGATGTGGCTCGGAGGTGTGGCTTGAAGGCATGCTATGCAATAGCTTTACCGCGGCAGTCCCCGAGCGCCACACGTCTTTTTACTCACGTCAGATGTTATTGCGTGAAGAGTAGGTCATAAAAGTACATCCATTCATACTCACAAACTATGAGCAAACTACATAGTTTCAGCCCGCAGTCTCTCATCATAATTCAACAAACTTTTATTATATTTATTTGAAATCATAAGCCTTTCCAAGTTCAGAAAACAAGAAAAATATAAAAAAACGTTCCATTACATTTATCCATACATTTATCTAATACCTAGAAAGCTAAGCACTTCAAAGTTTCCGTGTCTTCTTCAAATAATAGTCAATTCGTTTATATAACAACCTGTTTAGAAAGTACGTGCTTTTTCTGTTTTAAAGCAGATGTCAAATATATCATAATATAATTATCTAAGATATAACTCAGGCCGCCCTTTTTGGCTCTCTTGATTAAAAAATATTGCGTCAGGTTTTAGAGAAACGTTCCGAGTTTTATGTAAGATGAAATACAAGGCTACAGCTGTTAATATAGCTAGAGACGCGGCTTCGTTTGGTTGAAGAGATATTTCTCATAAAATATTGATATAATAGGCAAACAGTGATTGTATGCTTATTAACACGCTTGTTGTTTCACTTATATATGAGTAGGTATACTTGTAACTCTACTCGAAGCGAAGCCAGAAGTACTAGCTTGCTAGCTTACTGACACTAGCCTCCTATCCTAGCTTGAAAAACTAGCCTCGTAATTTCAACTTTGTACACTTATCAAGGATCGTTGTCAATACAATAATTTCACGAAATTATCTTATTCGAGCATGTTTAAGGTCTCCAAACTATATTTACATTGACTTTACATAGCCATTGGTCATAATATATTATACAGAATATTTACATAAAATATGACACTATGACAATAGGGTTAATATGGAAAACAGTTTCCTCTAATAAATAAAGGAACAAATGATATGTGTAATTAAAGTAAGTGCCTTTAATTGTAACGATGATTAATGAAAGGGTGTGGTCGGACTTATATCTGTTTCTATATGCGAAGTTAATATGATTGTAGATTGTGAATGTAACTTTTTTTGTACAATAAGTACTTAATAGTTTTTTGCCGGTTCTTCTCCATACTGCTTTCCAAATCGGTGGTAAATGTTAAAAATATGTTATGACGATTCAAAAGTGCTTCTAGAAGAAGTCTAATTGAATAAATAAATGTTTGAGTTTGAGTTTATTAGCATAAGATGAAGATAGTATAAATGCAAAAGAGTTTTTAATATTGTTTTGTTTTAATAGCCAATTATAAAATAGTTTAAACATTTATTTAAGTTCTCGGAAATGATGAAAGCTTTCTCTTCGTTTTTTTTGCTAACAACTAGTTAGGTACTACCTATTGTATTTTTATAAGCAACTAGCGGTCCGCCCCGGCTTCGCCCGTGGTACATGTTTACGTTTTCTCTACATAAGAACCATCCTCGTACTTCAAGGAATATAATAAAAAAAGAACTATCGAAATCGGTTCAGCCGTTCTTGAGTTATGCGCTTACCAACACATTTTGCGATTCATTTTTATATATAAGATATAAATAAATTCACAGTCACACATAATTCCATTATCAAATGAATATATTCACTTCTATAATTAAGCAACTCCCATTTTGACTCTCCTAAAAATTACAATCCCTCATCTATGGCATTCAGTCCCTAACAACTTGACCTGATTAATTCAAGTCTTAGTAGATAATATCCAGTCCTTTTCTGCTTCACATTTTCGTAATTATTCTTTTAATGTTAATTACGATTGAAATAATTAAAGAAGCTTTCACACGATACTGTATTTGTTAACACATCATTAACGTATTAATTATTGTTTTTTATACGAATGAATATTAAATTATTCGCAGTAGGTAGTTCGTATTAGTGGTATTAGTTCCTCATTTTTTTAATTTGTATACGAATATTTTATATTGATTTATTTTATAATCTGATGAAACGTAATTGGCAATGTGTAATTGATTAGAAAAAACATAAATCTAAAATCTAGGTTTTATTATTTCATTTATTATTTATTGTTCTAATGGAATAAGGAAATATTAGGATTGGATTTAGGAACATAGGGACAAAAAGCGACTTTGTTTTATAATTTATACTATGTATAATGTATTGATATAAATCGCTTGTAAAAAAATCCCATAACTTCGAGCATCAAAATTAGCTCAATCGGTTCAGCAATTTCCAACTTTTAAAGGGATTAACGAACAGCAACTGTTTTTGTAAATAGATTTTTTTATTTATCAACGTATGACTAAACAGTTCGTCGTTTACTGAGATAAACAGAGATACATAAATCAACCAATTACCAAGTAACAAGATAGTTAATTCAATGGTGAAGGTACATTAATGCCGCGATGCTCATCTAAAAGCCCTTGTGTTTTGTAACGGACCATTAATTCTTTAAGTTAGTGTTCAATGCTAATTTTATGGCTTTACAGTATTAGTTCATTAGTGCTTTTTACTAGTTCTTGCTTACAAGCATAGGAGTTTTGTTGGGAGTTCAAAATACGCAATGGCTGTGTCGCTAGAATTTTAAATGGTATTTTGTAAAGTTCAAATTATCATAATGTGTTCTTTAGTTATTTGTAAATAGAGGCTTCCAAGCTTATAATGATATGATTAATAAATAATGATTTATTTTAATAATTTAATTGAGTTGTTCAAATCTCAATAAAGCTGATATATGTGTAATGCTCTTATTGTTCGGAAGTCAGGGTATATTAATATTTGCAAGTTGCTTGCTAAGTTACTAAACTAGTAAAAAGTGTACTTTAGAAAAATTTAATATAAATTATAACTTGAAAAATATACTTACTTTGTGTTGCTTTGGTGACAAAGGCAAAAGCTTAATTCCTAAATGCTATTGTTGTAGATTAAAATATATATTTTTTCGAGCTTTCAGTAAAAACAATCATGGGAATAGGAAACCTAGCTGTAATGCGCGATGTCCCAAGGGAACATATGAATTTAACATGTAAATTATGTATTGTATCTACCAAATTAATAATAGTATTAGGGCCGATTTTTCAATCCTTGGTTAAAACTTATTCATCGAATAACGTATTAAACTATCATTTCAAAAATCTATTCTAATTGTCCGTATTTGACAGTTTACATGTGACATTTTAATATGTTCGTGTAATACTTTATTGGACGGATAAGTTTTATCCAAGCATTGAAAAATGTTAGTGTTATTATGAGTTTGGACAAAAGTATATGAACTTTAAGTAAGCTTTGAGCTGAAAGTTCGTATGTACACTAAATTATATTTTACGGACAAAAGACAATTCTTTTTAATTACTTTCATATTACTTCTTAATATTTTCTTTATCTCTGGGCCTGAGTTTTTCAGGCTAGTCATACAAGTAATATCAAAATATATTTTTTTAGTAAAGAAGCATTGCGCCTATAGATTTACATTTACGGATTTTTTATTTATTATTTATTTTCTAATATATCTTCCGCAAGCTTTAAAGTGTGGAAGGGTGCAATAAACATCTACACCTTCAACATAAAAAGTTAACCTTTACACCAGAAGTAGTAAAATCACAAGAGAAAGCACATAAAACATGGACGCATGCAAACCACATGTGTACGGTGGCACGCGTTTTTCGAATCAAAAATAATACACGCGATAATCGTCATTTATGCCTAGGGAATAAGGGTTGGTTTACAATGTACAATTTATGCAGAAAATAGGATAGTAGCGCATAGTAACAGTTCATCTGCGATCAGCCAAAAGTAGGGCAGGTTGTTGACCCCGTGTATGTTATCAATTAAAGATCACACTTGGCACTATGATATTAGATTAGGTTATTATTTTCGTATTTTTATATTATTATTGTATGTACTTAGACTTTATTGAATAGAGGTGCAAATACAATATATAGAAACTAGATATTATAGAATAGAACGTAAACTAACCTTAAAAAATATCAAATTTAGTATAGTAAATTTTTAAGTAGGAAAATTTACTAAATCTTTGTAATTCTTTGAAGTTAAATGTTTTTGTTAAATAAAAAGGCACTCGTTTTTTTATTAATACTAGTTGTATTGTTTTCTGTAACAATAACTATCTCTCTCTTTTGTTTTTGTATCTATTTCTATTTAACACTATAAAAAGTGTGTACCTACATAAGTAAATACTGTTATATAAATAATCATATGCGCAATAAGTATTGTTTTTAAAGTACATATCATTTTCATCTCTAAAAACAAAGATCCTGAAAAAGGAAAGTAACTTTAAAAAATGTTGCAAATTTCTTAAAAAATGTAATAAATAAGCAAAACATTCATAATAAAAGTTCCTAAATTATAAAATAAAAAATTATTTAGTCTTTGGAGGTGCTGGGATTTGAACCCAGGACTTTCAGCATGCGAAGCAGACACTCTACCACTGAGTTACACCCCCGGTGTGCAATTGTTCGAAATTACTGTACTTAATCTAGTTCAAGCATGAGTCAGTATATTATACGTAGATAATATACAGGTAATTTGTTTGCACCCGCTTATCTCAGGAACTACAGATTTAAAAAATTCTTTCACAGCTGAAAATTTAAACAATTCCTGAATAGGATAAGCAATGATTGTACTACGGTTGAACCCAGGGTAGTTCGCTAGTTTTCTATAATATACGTGAACCATCTTTGTATCCCTTTTTATTAATTTGGCAGACTTAGTAGGAGAGCAGATTTGACACACGCCTATACATATTACATTTATCACATTATTTTAACGTGTGTGTGTCAAATCCTCTTCATTTGTTTATAATAATGGTCGAATCGATCACAGTAAACATTCTGTTATTATAATATGTTCATAGTATATCTACGAGTATTTAACTACCTCTAAAAAAAGTATCATTTACAATAGGTACAGATATATTTACTTATTATATAAATGTATTTATTTGCTATTACATCTAAATTCTAATCTGTGCTAATATTACCTCTAGAATACAATCACGCGGTATCCATTAAAGCGATGAGACACGGTACCATTAATTTGGGCACAAATCGTAGGGTCCGCAAACACAACTTTCATATATTGCATTGCTATTGTTGGGATAATTAAGTTTAAGAGTGGTAGCTGGCGCCGGCGCTTTCTAACATCGCTCGTTTATGTACAGTTGTGAACAGAAGTGA
>CAJQZN010019906.1:0-28045 GCA_907164685.1 Colias eurytheme | reverse complement strand
TCGCCTGTGCACACTTAACGATTACACCCTGTGTAATATGCCTATTACATATATTTAAATTAACTGATATACTAAATGAGTACCTAACTAAGCGAAAATAGACAGAGACAATTTCACAATAATTATAAGTTTTTTTTATTTTCTTATGGTCGTGTTTTCAAATTAGTGCTAACTTACAGCAATGGAATAAAGCAAAGATAAAAATTTCCTTTCCTATGAGTTAAAAATGTGCGTTGATGTCTGAATCAATCTTTAAATCAATTTATCTTTTTCATAGTGTTTATATTAAAAATGTAAAGGTATGTCTATCTGTTTTTCGAGAAGTAAAGGTTTACCCTGGGTAGTATTTCTATTAATATTTAGATGAAATAAATCGAAGTCTTAAACATAGGTTTCTTCTTTTTCTAAAATCCACCCCTAAAGAGATAAATTATTTAGATAGAGATAATCGCGTTCGCTTATTTAATAAGCAAACCGTCTATATAGAAGTACCTGCACATTAACTTGGCATCAGCACATGAGACTATTACGTAATTACAGTCATTTGCGTGCTCTAAATGTACAGCAAAATCCTTAAATATTTTTAGAAAGCTTTGCTCTTCATATTGCGGGCTTTCATAATTTCTTTAATGTTCTTATGGTTATCCTCAGGCGTTTGTATTTTTCCAATTAGTATAATACAATACAATTCTTAAACAAATTTGTTTGGATAAGTGGGTTTTGATGTTTGTTTTAGGAAAATTGGTTCCGTAAATTATTTCAAGTTTTAAATAGTTAATATTCATACGATTTTTACATTTAGTCTGTTTTTCAGAATCATTTTGAAAATATTCAATAAATAGTCAATCTAAATAGTGGTCCATACTGATAGAGAATGTACGAAAGGTCTTTGAATTTTTTTTAAGATAATTACCGAAAAAAACCGTAAAAAACCCTACAGTAGTCGCATAGTCTACACGTGTAATTTGTGTACTTTGTCTTGTTTTAAACATGGGTTATCCTTGTAGACCACGCGACCTCACACGTCACTTTTAGATACAGCGACTACTATAGGCTTAATTTTCTTCGACAGTAATTATTAAAACGCCTAAAAGTATTACAGGCTATCGAGACAATAGAGACATGTTAAGGATGATTTATAGCTGAAACATAAGCCAATTTTCCTTATACCATTTTTCATTTTCAGTACATCTAATGGTTTGTAAAGCGAGTGCGCCAAAAAATTACGGACTGTAACGGGCGACCCAATTTTTAGTTACGTATATTGTTACGTGCTTTCGCGTAACACACGCAATGTACAGTCAGGAATAGATCGTGATAATGTTTATTTAATTTTAGACGACGGTTATATTTAAATAGCAAGTAGAGGGTTTAGGAAAACTGCAGAATTAAAGTTGTAAAAGTCATAAGTTCAGAGAATACCTGTTCTTTTTTTTTCGAAATAACACGTACGGTGAATCGATAAAACAAAAATATATAAGACTTATCTGATACTCGACATGCTATTTGGTTTTGGTAAGTAGGCTATCAGCCACTAGAAAACCTTTGACCGAGATGCATTTTCCCTTGGAATTGGAGTTTCGTATTTTAAATCACCTAATAGTAACATACTTATAAAAACTTCTCTACCCCATTGTACGTATATTGTATATTGTGAACTGGTGTGAACTGTGATATATTATCTATTTCTTGATATCAACACTCTTACATCACTATAATAATCGATATTGTTTTCCGTGTGACTTAAATCGATTTTCTTCGTGTTTGTTCTCAGCCTTGGGCACGCAAGCTTTGATATTTTGGGGGAAAGTTTGGATAAAATTATAAGCTCGCAAAAGTGTTTCCTATTGTTTGAAGTATTATTTTAAGCCCGAGCCTTTGGTGTTTTAGACCTTTTTGTTTCGTTTGATATAGGCAGTTTATTATATTTATCTTACATTACTTGTAAAATATTACATTACATTATGTATTCAGAATTACTTACTTATTTATTTATATTGGTAATTAATATCGAGATCATAATTAATGGAAACACAATATATTAAATCTGTTAAACTTTATTCAATACATTTAGTTACATTTCAATATAATAAAGCATAAGATTATTCTGCAAGGTAAAAAAAAATGTAGTTCGTTAAAAATATAAATGTTTCAACAGTTTCGTTCAACTTTTGTGATAATTACTTCCCTCGTTAGAAAACAATTAAGTTAGAAGGTAATTCCGCTAGCTTATTCTTCACTTTATAATGGTATTGACATTGTAATAGTAACTAAAAGAAACAGTTATTAAAAGCTTACAATATAAAAAAGTACTTCCTTTTCAAAATAAACTGGAACTAAACTGAAATGTAACTAGACAAATCTCAAATACCTTTTTAAGATTCTCAAAGGATTCAAACAAAGCAGTACAATTCTTTCAAATATTGATTTAACCCGTCAGTACATACATAATTTTTGTATTAATTAATTTAAAAGATATTATAATTAGGCAGAGAAAGTCACGTAAACAGCATGACTCGAGTCAGCTCATCCGAACGAGAGCTGCACTAGCAATAACATTGATTGATTGCTTTCTTTATTAGAGTCCTCGCTTCAATTTATGGTTTTTCACCTCAAGAGAGCAAAAAAGACTTTATCTACCTTTGTTTTATATTGTAGTTTATTTGGACGGATTTAATTTCTTGTTAGTAATAAGAATACCAAATCTATACTAATATTTTATATTATAAAGCTGAAGAGTTTGTTTGTTTGTTTGAACGTGCTAATCTCAGGAACTACTGGTCCGATTTGAAAAATTCTTTCGGTGTTTGATAGGCCATTTATCGAGGAAGGCTATAAGGCGATATATCATTACGCTGAGACCAACAAGAGCGGAGCCACGCGGGTGAAACCGCGAAGCGCAGCTAGTGACTAAAATAAGAGTTGTCATTTATGTGTTTTTTTTATAACTTGGAACTATTATATTATATTTTACATTATCATAAATAGAACTTATATTTTATAAGTAATCAGTATTTACAGATAATTTATCGCGATACGGTAGCCGAAAATGCCCTACCATACAAAAATGCATGATTCAAATATCTTAAAATAATAAAGTCGAGAAGTGAGTGTGGTGAGATCATAACCTACTAAGAGTTTGTGAGAGTGACAGTCCGTATATTTTTAGCATATAAACGGCCTTTAATATTTTTAGTATACAAAAAGCCTTAAAATGGCCGTTAAATTATTAATAGTGGCTTTAGTTATGTGTTTATGGATTGATATATCTCAAGGTAATACAATGCTTAATTTTAATCTGAACCTTATTAAAGTGTCTCTAACTCTCTAGTCTAGTCACATCTAGGTAGATTATTAGATGTAGAAAGTTTTATTTGAGTCGAGTGGCATGTTTTGTGAAGTATATGAAAAGTCGGTTAAAATACTTTATACCTAGTACCTACTCCTTACGAAGAATTAAATTTCCACGCGGTCCTCTGTGGGATGTAAATGTTTAAATTTCTTACCTTCTTAAAATTTTGAATTAACAATTTCTACTGTTAACTTATCTATTTATAACAAGAAGACTGTGTTGTTGCAATTTTTAAATGTGAAATATGAAAACTTAATCTGAACAGTAATTTGCGTATTGATGATTGCTGAAAGAATAAACAAATGCTAGTGGTCCGGGAGCCAGCAGCAGATTTTATGACCAAGTTCCTCTCAAGCGGTAATTAGTAAAATGCATCAAAGTATAGTATTATGAAGCCTCGTGAACGTCAGCTGGAGCTCGGTTGGGGGGAAGAGCGGTTGTAGCCTCCCGTATCAGCTGACGGTTTTTCCACCAAGATACAGCCAGCTGACATATATATTTATCCACAGTTACATATAAGCTATCATCAGGTAAATTTTTGTTTGAGAGGAAATAACGGAAAATAAATTTTTCTTTAAATTTAACTTTCATGTTCGAGACACCAGCTGACGTATGTTGTAACCATGTTGTAACCAGCTGACTATTTTTTTTCGTTGAGATATTGGGTTAGCTACAATTTGACAAATTTTTAGCTGAGAGGAAATGAATGAATGAATGTATTTTTTTTCCTATGTGCGTGGGAGGCTACAACCGCTCACCCCCCCAACCGAGCGCCAGCTGACGTTCACGAGGCTTTATAATACTATACTCTCATGCGTCTGACGAATTATCTCTTGAGAGGAAATAATTAACCAAATTTGCACCTGGCTCCCTAACCGTAGAGAATAAACTTCCACCTCCGTTTAGGGATAAAAAGATACAAGTGTCGTCTTAGACTATTATTAATTTTCATCCGGTTTATTCCAGTTATAAATAAAAGAGTGTTATTATAGTGTTAAGCTTTTTGTTCGCTATTGATAAAGTTTGAGGAAGCAGGCTGTTCTTGATGTGATGATGACTGTTGTTCTTCTTACCTCATCATTCAGAATTAAGTGCCTATACTCGTATATAAGAAACAATATCAATATTTCTTGTTTTGATACATATCATATTATACAAATATAGCCGAATAATTTTGGTCAACTGTTGTTAAATTTCCGAGCTAAAAGTTTAATTCGTTAAGTACCGTATAATTTATAATCAAATAGGTATACTAAAGTATAAATTGATAGTATGGACTAACACTTTAACGGTTGTTCGAAAATGTAAAATGTTATCGCGCCTTTTAATTAGAAAATTAAAAATTATACCTTACAAGTAGTTTCTTAGCAGAAACTTGAGATGGGGGAAGCACTTAATTAGCGCAGTTGATTAAATTTTTCTTATAACTAGCGAGGTCGGTGCTAATTACTGTACTAGTATCGTGATAAAATATTTCTAGTAGAGCTTCGCTTATTTATTGTTTATACTAGGCTAGTTTGTTTATGTTTACTTATATGAGCCGTAGTTATGATTTGTAAGTTATATGGTACGTAATAAGTTTAATAAAAATTAAAAATTGTTTCAACCTTAATATGGAATTCATCAAAATTCTAATTAATTGTTATTTTAAAGAAATAGTAGCAGTGGTAATATAAACACTGCAACTGGTCTCATGGCAATCAAACAAGGAAATTTTTAACCGAAACTGAAGCACTAAATGGGAAGACTATCCTACCTATGAATTTGTACACTAACTGTCGTAAAAATAAAAGCCAAGTATTAACATTTTCCTCTTTTGATTTACTTTACTAGGGTATATATTTTACATAAACGAATATATATAACTATATATATAATATATATAACTAAATTAAGTACCTAAGATATTAATATATGTATATCCGTACATACAGTGCTTTAAGCAGTGGGAAATTGAACATATTGAGGTCATGTTAAGGCCTCCGTGGTCTCTCACAAAGACAATAGCCATTATCGTATCCCACAAGACATCTGCAAGGTTTCTCAACTATGACGTATAGCTATATACAGCTATGTATACTTAGTGGTTATCTAACCACAGCCTAGCATTCGTATTAATACCTAGATACATTGGTATGATCAAGTTGCGGTACCTTACTTTAAACTAAACATTCATATTAATATGTAAATATTTTAGTTTACTTTAGTGTTTTTTGTGAAATAGATAAAATATTTATCGATCAAGGTTTAATTTCAAAATACGTATGATGTCGACGATATTAATTATAGAAACTGCCTGAAATATTGAATAATTTTTAAATGTGAATAATATCAAACCATCTTTTGCCATCGACATAGTGTACCTGAGACCTTCACGTTCCCAGCGGCACAGATATATCTGTACTTTCCATTACTGCGTTACGGGTTGTTTTAAACCTTGTCCTATACCAGAGACTGTGGCGGCACGAGGCATATTAAACCCCACAGCCCGTAGGAGACCAAAATCCTTTTTTTGGCGCCAAATAAGACAAAGGGTGCAAATTTTTATTTTTTCAGTGCGGCACGAGGTCTAAGAAACCCGGAATTAAGGTCGGTATGCCATTGAACTAGGAATCAATAGCACATCTCAGATATTTAGTTATCACTTTCCTACACTGAACCAGATGGAAGTTATGCCTCCCGCACGACAGAGAAGTTTAAGTTTTTTCCTACCGCTATAACGACGAGACACGGACAGGGTGTTTCAAGCCGACCTAACTAATTTTATGGCTAATAAAATTAATACTTTTCATGCTAATTAAGATTTAAGAATTGAAGAAAAACAATTAAATTTATTAGATTTCATGGCTCAGCGCAATTGCCTTGTACTCAAAAATCTATTAAAATCTTATTAAATTGATAAAATAATGGGTAAAAAAAAATCACTGCAAGCGTAGTTACTGAACTAAGTACTGACTTAAGTACATTTCCATCATAAAAAGCAGTTGTTTTATTGAGCTAAAATAGGTAGCATAGGTGTAGTGTCAAGAGTTTGATTTCTGGGTCAGACTCAGTGTAATTGATTGAAGAATTCATTAGCAGCGGATACATCGGATTTGTTCTCAATAAAATATTTAAAACTGCTTTTGAGATGAAAAACAAGATTTTTATGTAAAAAAATAAATCTTATCAGGAAATTGTTTGTGTGCACACATACGCGCTAAATAGCTGAAACCTTTCGGCATTTTTTTGCCTCACTTGGGTTGTATATATATTATTTTTCAATAGATGTGAACTGCTTCACAATGTAGTTTAACCTTAAATAACTAATTGATTAGCGATTTTTTTTTATTCTAAAAAATGCATAGTGCTACAAATTCCAAAGCATTACCTACTGTGATTATAATAATAATATGATTGACGCTAACAATAGGTAGGTAATCCAGTATCCAGTAGGTCTGAAAATATTGTGATAAAGATTAACTTACACCTGTATTTTTAATTAAATGTCTTCATTTGTTTCTGTACCATTCATTACTGGTGTCAATATTGCGTCATGTCAATATGGGAGATAATTCCAACAGTCGGAAGGAAACAGACATTACGTGAAATATTATGTTACAGCCGCCTCTATAATATTATGTGGGAATTGGGAAATACATGAACGTACTAGCATTGTTAACAAGTTTGCAACTATATTGTGGATGTTGATATTAAATTAGCATCGCCGGTAACATTGTAACTTTTTCACAGTTTCGTATTTAAGTGTTTTATTCGCTTGCAAATCACGCTCACATGGCCTTGCATTTTGGGTCTTACAAATTGTCATTTGGTAAAAGAATGGCTTACTTCTGCTTTGTAAGAAGAAAAAAAAAGATTGTATGATATTGTATTCTATAAAACAAAAAGTATTCGTTTAAAAGCACGTTAAATAATCAAGAAAAAACTGTTTTTTAGACAATCAGGAATGAGGCGATATCACGTCTTGACATTCTTTGAATGCGTAATTATTAAAAAATATATTTAAAAAAAAGGTTCTACACTCATGACGTGTACAAAATATTTAAAAACTTGTCCATAAAATCTGAATTTCTGATCTTATCCTACATTCAAGAGGCAGTATAAATATAAACCAAGCACCTCGAGACTCGTGTTAAGAACTGTAGACTAGCGAGGATCGTTATTTTTATATTACAGCGATTTGAATGTATAAATATAAATTCTTTGCTACGAAATCCCTTTACATAAGTGGATAAAATACGGACGAATTCAAGATATAATGTTATATATTTATAATAAATTATATGAGCAATCGGAATGCTTAAAGATAAATAGAGCATTCATTGTTCTAGAGAGTGAGAGTTCAGAGCACTGATTAATTGTTAAGAGATTCATAACATGTTTATTAGAGTTTTTTTATAAGTTCTTAAATAAACATGTCTTATAGTTTTTTGGTTATCCTGTAACAATTTAGCTTATTTAAATGTTATAATTTTATTTATTTAAAATAAAATTATAGGTATTTTTAGGAGCCCTCATCGCCGCGCCGTCAAAGGTTGATCCGGGTTTTAAAAATATAACCGATGTCACTCATGTCACGAAATAGGTTTCTGCTGATGAAACAATTTTCAGAAATGTTTCAATACCGGCTTAGTTTATGTATTATAAAGAAACAACATTTTCCCCATAACAACATATTAGATAAGATTAAAAACTGCAACCCTACACTTATTCGGTTTGACGAGTACAAACAAGCTTGCATGCTAATTATATAAATTCCTTGCGATACATAATTTAATACCGCGTAAAGTAGTGTCAAATGGTTAGATAAGGTCTTGTATAACATTCCTTCTAGTACTTTCTGTAAACAATAGACAGTGGGGTTGTTAGTGTTTGTATCGCAATTTTAGTGCAGTCACGGTGATGACGTTTGAATTAACGCATGCGCGTTCGCGCACTTTACCTTTTACGCGGGTTTCTTGGCAAGGCCTATAGTGAAACCTCTTTTGATTTAAAAATTGTCGTTGGCACATTACTCCCGTGTTATTTCCAAATTGAATAGTAAATTACGTTTCTAATAATAAATAATCCTAAAAGCTTTAATTAATGCAATGAAAATGCAATAAGATAATTAATATATTATAATAAATGATGACAATTTCTATGAAATATTTTGAATGAAGCATTGGTGCGTGACGCTCGTCACATACTTAGACGATTATTTAATCCTTGACCAATCGAGTAGTCCTGACGACTAACCTAATCGACACGGTGATTTAGTAATAGATACTATGTCCATTACATTACGACACTAACCTGCGTACCCGTGTTAGACATGGTCAGTTATAATTAAACGAGCACCAAATATCGTCGTATAGAAAAAGTTACCACGAAGGTTGTGTAGACTCTGTGCAAGAAAAAAAAAACAAATTTAAAATTCGAATACTTTCCAAGTTTGAAAACAAAGCGCTCGTTTAAAATTTGTTCGAAGTTGGTGTTAACTTTTTTATTGAACGATGGAGCTTGTGAAATTTTTTTACGTGTGGACTGTGCTAACATTTTTGGTATTACATGGTGTGCTGGTTGGCTCAGAACAGAGTGCATTCGAATTGCCTGTGCAATTAGTTGGGTTTCCGTTTATCATTATGGCTGTGAGAGTGACGAATTTTATTAAGAAATTGTCGTACGCTCTTAGTCCAGGTAAAGTTGTTTCTATTAATAATATTTCTTTATTGATTTTTGTATCTATGTACATATCTATTCAATTAAATTATATGATTCTTACTTACTTAAAAAAATTGTAAATCAAAAAGAAATAGCAAAAGGCTGTGGGAAAAAACTCACCAAAATAGCTATAATTTATTTTATTAATTTAATTATTGTGTTAATCTAATAAGATTTGTTAGCCACAATTAAATTATCATTAATAAAATGTTACACATATTTCTATGTCGCAATGAGCAATGCCTTTTGCCATCGTTTAAAAAGCTGATGCGATTACAAAAACTTAATGACGCAGAGCGCTTATTGCGTGAGTTTAACTCGCGCTTGACTGGTTTCATTTTTATTTTATTTTTATTAATATGAATATAAATAATAAAAGTTCCTTGACCTTCCGTTACTCATCGGATTTAAATTTTAATAAAAATATAATTTAATTTTGTTATTCATTACACAATATACTTAAAACTAAGGGCAATAAAATAAAACCACATTAATTGTAATTAATAATTATAAGATCTAGGACACACCGGTTAGCCTTGTTCGTTATTATCATAAATTATAAACATTTACTTTGTTGTTTGGATAGTTTTTATGCTTGATATAAATGAGCTTGCGAAACTTTTTACAAGCCTTCATTAGAAGTTGTACTTAAAAGTGTATTCATGCAAATACAGCAACTTGGGGAACTAAACATAACTTTAGAACAAAACCGTTTTAACTTTGTGTTCACGTTTAAGCAAGGTTGATTTTTAAAACTGGCAACACTCTATAGTCAATATAATTACATACAGAGGCTAATTTACAAATATAAACATCTAAGGATGCTAGTTAAAACAAATTGATATATTTTATTATTTTTTATCGAGAAGATTCTGCACGAAAGTACAAGTGAACACAATAACCTACTTGCAAGAATGACATAACTTTCCGATTGACCAACGAGACGGGGAAGCCGTTACGTTCCGTGTCACTCACACCGCGCTTTACCATCGTTGCCAGTTCTAGCTGTACCGCTTTAAGCACGTGTAGACTGCGCTTTATTAATTAGAAAAAGAAAAAAAAAGAAATGATCTAACGCGCGCGAATTTTGAAAATAGAACGCAGTTTTATTGCTGTTCTTGTCGTGAAGAATATTGACGGGTAAAAGCAAAAGCTAATATCAAAATGCAGTTTGGTGTTATATTATGTTGTTCTCTTGTAATTTTGTTAGTTTGTTTTAATAATGTTGCAACCGAAGAAGCTCCATTTGAATTACCAGTACAGCTCGTTGGATTCCCATTTATAGTTGGTAGTGTCAAATTGACGAATTTCCTGAAGAAATTGAGCTATTCGTTGAGTCCTGGTATGTATGCCTTGTAAATAAGTGAAACGTGAGAGTACTTGAATCAATATTAATGTGTATAGAATTTTGGGAATTATAATGTGTTAAATAGGTACTCGTTTACTTAATTCTAACTTCTATACGAGGGTATGATAAAAGTCCATAAGTACAACGATGATTGTATATCTAATTACTTGCAAGTTATTTCACTAGTCAAATATTTAATCGATCACAAATAAATCCTTATTTTTAAGTAATTTCAATATATTTCGTGCTTCTTTATTTTATTAATGCTATAATATTATCAAGCAGGTTTTCTATATTTTAGCGAAATTGCAATATATGTTTTATAATGTTATTATCATAAAATATACATAATGAATCTCATAAAAAGAATATTGCCCCTTTTGGGACGGAAGCGAACGTCATTATGAGTAATAAATAATGTAGAGTCAGCAGATATTACTTAATACATATATCAAAAGGTTGGTAATATTTTAGTGAGTCACCATACTTTACCTTCGTACTTTTTGTAAAATGAATAATAATATGATATTTACGATGATAATTACGATATTATTTTGATAGACTCCTTGGTAGTTACCCCCAAAGCAATAAAACCACGAGGGTGTTATTTCTTTTCTCAAGCAGGGTAAGATATACAATTGTGTCAGTCTTGTAAAACATAGAATATGACCATGGAAGTATATGACCTAATTGCCCGTACAAATAATAATTAATCAGAGGCACACATGTGACGTGTATCTGCCCCTTATAATATTTACGGACATCAGAGTAAACTATAATTTTATATTAATAATCATTTCATAGTATATACGATAAACATGTTTGGCAAGTTACATTATTAATAGCTAACAAGTATCATATAGGAGAGAGTTAATTAATAAGAAGAAGCATAATTTTGCTAAATATGTACAATATAGAGTCATACAAGTCCCAGTAGTTAGTTAGATTTATTCAGCATTTATACATATACTTAAAACTAAGTATTGAAAGGACTTTAACATAACGTATGTAGTTTCAATTGAACAAATGGACCAATAATAATCAATCAAACCGCGAAACATTATTTTCACTATTCAATTTAACCAAAAACAATATTCCATATTTACTCGATACGGGAAATCGTGCCGCTGCATGCATTATTTATTTAAACAGATATATATACGATGGAAGTCGGAGTATTAAATATGTATTTCCGCGTATCGAAAATTTCGGTGACATTTTGCTTCTCCTTTTATTGTTGAAAAGGGCTCATCCTGCCGACCGATTCATGCAATATAATTTAAATGTTTAATTTTCACCAACTTTCAGTTTTGTAAAATTGAAAAATTTATTTACAGATACTACATAAAAAAAATTAAAGAAATATATTTATTTAACAAACGATTTACAAGACACAACTAAGTTGTATACGTTTTAAAATTAAATGTACTGCTATACATTAAGCACAGATAATATCATGTATGTATTAGAAATGTATAATACATTTCATTTCATTTCATATTACATACATGAAAAAACAAATGAAAACCATACAACTGCAATTTATATTTTGTAACAAAATGTCGCACAGCAAGGCAGTAGGTAATTCGGAAGCGATACATCATCCGAACTTTTAAAACAAAAAGCTTTAAAGTGCTGTATAGATGGAATGGATATAGCTTATCCATTTAACGAGAACACTGTGTATGTGATATAAGAATAGATAAATTATAACGTATGCCTTTCGTATATCTAACAAAAAATATTATGGTAAGAAAACTAAAATTTTTATTATCTTGTAATTGTTGTGTGATTACGATACGTATTTCACATTAAGTAATTACTTATTTTTAGTTCAGTTTTAATTATATATAATATAGATAATAAAACAGGTTAACTATATTAATAATTTACCCGTCGTTTCTAGAGCAGTGGATAATGAGGGCAGTGTGATGGTCCATCTTCTGAAATCCCAATCAGGATAAAAAATAACTTAAAATCCTTTCAAATCTTTATACCTAACTTATTTTTCTCCATTCTTTCCAGCCACATACCGCTCAAGAAACCGCCGCGAGTTGACATTCGCAAGCGAACCAGAAACATTCGATGTACAAGAGGTAGAGAAATACATAGTGGGTGAATTCGGTACACGGGCCTGTGTGTTTGAGCGAGTATGTGCTCAGTATGCCAAGAGAGCTAGAACACAGCCGAAACCGCAGATGGACTGGCCTGATGTATTTAGGTATGTATCTTCTAAATAATAACAATGGTTTGTAAGGTAATTTTTGAAGTGCAACTTCTTTAGGCGCGTTGAAAGTAAAATTTCAAGGTCATGGTAATACCGTCACGTCACGGAGTAAGGCGACGATGATATCATTGAATCTTGCAAAAGAAGTTTCACTTCTGACACGTGTGCTCGGCACACACGACCTTTTTTTTTAATAATAGGAAGTTATGTTTACTGTACAAACATGTAGTTTTCTTTATTTTTAAATAATTTATTCATATGTAACTTATATGTATTAGATAAGTAATATAACTGAATAAATCTGGGCTACTACCCCGATTAATTTTATTCTTATGGCAAAGAAAAATATATTTATAACCATCAAATAGAAACCAAGCAAAGAAAAATATTTCAAAGTCACATGTGTATTTATAAAAGAGAAAGGAAAAGTTAATTATAATAAAATTCAGTAACATATATTATATTTTGCTACCATTCATTGATTCTCAGAAGGATCGAATTTTCTATACCTTCGTTTCCTTCCCGGAGCAAGCACATACATAATACAGAACGAGTCATTGATTCTCTGTAACTTCCTTGTAAGTCAAGTAATTCCTATCACTTTTCATTATGTGAAATCTTAGTACTACTGCCCCGATAAATCGTGGTTAGTCAACTAGTAAATGAGAATTTACTATGGTTGTAATATCTGCACCAATAAGCCTATACGAAACAATTTCGCCAGCTTACAGTTTGCAGTGAAGTTTAGATTTTATAACTTTGTCTATATTGGGCCACTTTACTGTCTAACGTTTTAGGCAGACTGCCAAGCTAAATGGATTTAGGATGAATTGGCCTGCAAGTAACAGATGACCATATTTGTTTTAGTTATATGCTTTGGTGCAATACTTCTTGAATGTTTAAAAATACTTAGGTATTTTTCACTTTTTTGTGCGACAACATTTTTATTACCTAAGTTTTTCTGATGATGAAGCAATTTTTAAGCAAGTTATCTCTTTCTAAGATGGGGAATGTGGATCAATAGTAAATTAAAAAAAATGAATGATATAATACCTAATTCGCTCAGAAAATAAATTTGTCCTCTTTGTTTCCCCTTTCATTTATTTCAAAGCACTACCTCTTGTAGTTATTTTGCTTTTACGTGGATGTTAAAATGTCTTATGCAATAAACGTCTGTGCAATGTACTTAAGAACATAACTGGATACTAAAGAAAACTCTAAACAAAACATAGTTGACTTTAAATGCTGGAAGAAATAAGGAAAAAACATTTACTTAGTGAGAAAGCTCGTAATTACAGACACAATTACCAACCAACCAATAAAACTTTAAGTAAAAACAGGCATTTTTGAATAATGTTATGTAAAATTGACAAATAAAGAAAAATACCTTCGTATACATTCGCAAAAAGTGTCATTAAATATTTATAAACGATACAAAGTTCACTAAAACAATGGTCGTCCTTGACACGGCGCATGAAGGCATGGGTTTCTACGGTTACAAAACTCAAGGCCACGCGAAGCAGGCCAGTGATTGTGAATGCACCGATGCTAAGTGGGCCGTTGATGTAACTCGTACGCAACCGGACTGTAGATAGTACGAGTCACGTAGTTTTTGCTACACATTTTGCGCGAAAGGGTGATGTTATTAGATGGATAGTGCATATGACAGGTGAAATTTGAAGAATATGTGTTTCGTATGTCAGAAATTTGGCGAGAAGTTCATTTATTTAGTATACTTATTTTTAATAATATAATATATAGCTTCTACACTCTGATATTATTAACTCGTATTCGTGCTTTCAGTGGTTTAAATATTATATATTTATTTTAAGTAGTTATGTGATTAGTAGAAGTGTATGGTTTACGAATGTATAACATAGCAATCAATATTTCCTGAAATTTAATTTTACTTTTGTATGTACAAAATATAAAGGTACCAATGTAGGTAGGTACTTGCTCGTGATTGCTCTCAGTTGATAGAGATATTATGCAACTACCGCGGTAACTTTCTCTCATCTAATCTAACTTTGAAATACGTCAAATAAACAATGGATATAGGTACTGAAAGACAAAATATAATTAAATCTCATTTACCTGTAAATTAACCTAAATATTCAATGCAATAACTATAATTATTAATATTTGTTCCGCGAGTATCGTAAAATTAAAGTCATTATTATGGTTAATTCTGCGATTTAAAAAGCTGTATTTCAATATAATCAATTTAAAATGAATCGTCTCGTGTGTGAAGGTTAAGTTTGGAAAGCAAATGTAGGTATTCATGACTTGCTAAAATTTCTCAATCGCATTTGTTGCAATCGAATTTAATTATCAGAATATACGAAATAAATAACTGGTGTTCTTATTATATTAAGACTCTACATATATTTTAAAATAAGTATGATACGAATTTAATAATTTTATATTGAGTTGTCCTTGCTTACTTTCAAGTGTCATAATTTAAGCAGAAATTATTTTAACGTAAACCTTAAAAATATACAACACTTCGAAATAATAGTCGAACTATATAAAAAAAACAACGTTGCTCTATTGTGAATAATAACGTGGACTTTTTCTATTCTTCACACAATGATATATTAAGTAGAAATGTAGATATATTGAAATGTAGCTAATTAGCCAGAATTAACTTCAGTTATCATGCAGTTTTTGATGATCTAATGTTATGTTGGTAACTTAACTTTCGTCTTTCTATCTACCTTTTTACTTATAATAGATATATATAATCATTGATAATATATGTAACGTTATTGTTTCTTTGGCCCTATAAAGTATGGTCTTAAAATAAACAGTAGCGCTTCTTTTCTCCTTAATTATAGTATAATAATACATGCCTTTTCTTTTCCAGTCAATACAAAAGTTCACCAGACCAAGCGAAAGAACTATATCTTCTCAGCGTATTTCTAGGTGACATAGTGGGTTCACCGCAGCTTTGTCACCAGTTGGGCAAACGAAGAGGCTGTGATGATTCCTTGTTGAGATAATAAAATATTATTGTTTTATTTTATACCTTTTTGTGTTTGTAGGAAAAAAGGTGTGTGGTTGTAAGAACGAAATAAGCTGTGTATTGATTATAAAAGTTTTATTGCCATGCCTAATCTTTTCTTGCAATTATATTCAAATTTTATGCAAATACATACAATACAATACATTAAAGGTTACCGATTTCACAGGATAAAACAATGAATATCCTAACATTCAAATACTTAGATTTTTCATATAATTTTATGATTGTGTTTTTCCTAGTAGATGAGGTGAGGTCTAAAATATTGAAATGTTAAGTGTATGCTTTTTAATTATAATAGTTTAAAATGTTTTTTTTTTGCATTGATAGTTGATACTATGAGGGTGAAGAGAATTAGATAAATAAGTTGTATGTGGATGTAATGTTTTATATTTGGTGCTTTTAAGATTATTTGGTTTTTGTAGAGCATTGTTTGGTATTGTATATAACATGTAGGTAGTAAAATTCTTTGTATGTATGTACTTAGAAATAAGCAATGAAAAGTTACCACGTCAATTAATGTGATGTACTATTAAGCTATACGTTTGTAAATATTAAGCACAATTTTATTATAAAGATGATAAATTTAAAATAGAACTAGTTTCACGATTTGCTGAAAAAATCATTTTTTTTGGCTTATATTTTCTCATAATATTTGTCATTAAATTATTTTTAACTGACTAATAAGCCAATAAGAACTTATTCAGTTGTGAAACTGATAATTAAAATTTTAGGTTTGCGTTATTAAGATAAGTAGAAGAAATTGTAAAATTAGAAACCATATTGTGTTAAATTGTTAAAATTTTGTTCACTATAAGATGTAAATTAGAATAAATTTCAGAGATACCCAATTGGAAAGAAAATGTGTTCACTTAATATAAATAGTAATAAATCTTTGTTGTTTTGTAATAATTGCATGATATAATATGAATTTAATATTAAATGTAATTTATTATTATTACACAAAACTAGTAGTTGTAAACTTGTAACAAGTTTATATGTGTTTATATAATTTAGTTGTATATTAATCGCGCGCATCATAAGTTACCTATATTGTGATGAATAAATTCGTTATTAGTTTTTATAGACTGTTTAGTTATTTCTCAATAACTCAATACAGGAATTATTATTAAGTATACGTAAGAAATCTCGTGAATTCTTCCTCTTAGTTGCCAGTTTATGAAGTAATATTGGATCTTATTTTGTTATTTTGGCTTCGGAATTTACAGTTCATACTTGGTGAAATGTTTAGGTACTAATAAACTGGATTATTATTAACATTGTCTTTTTTATCCCGAATCCTTAGAACTATACACAGAGAGATATAATTTTTTAAGTTTATGTGAAAAAATATTCTAGAATAGTCAATATTGATCTAAAAACCTTATATACTTTTCAGAAAATTACAAATTAGTATTCATAAATTGATAATACAGTAGGAATTAACTGTAGCACTACTTATATTAGGTTTTAAAGTAATTTTATTAAATATCTCAATATGACATAATATGTTTGAACGCGCTAATCTCAGGAACTACGTCAGGTCAGGTCAGATTTGAAAAATTTTTCGGTGTTAGATAGCCCAATTATCGAGGAAGGGTAATAAGGCTATATATCATCACGTGACCAACAGGAGCGGAGCACTGCGTAAGCGTAAGTAACATAATCCCGATTTAGGTCATCGATATTTATAATATAAAAGTTGTGAACGATTATCACATCAAAAAGGTCATACAAAAAACATTTTTATCACATCATTAAAATCATAATGGAATTATTTTACGATATTATAAACTAGGATATAGGGCCGTATATATTTATAACATAATAAAAATTTGTAAAAGCCTTCTATTATTTTTCTCAGAATATTGGCCTTAAATATTAGGAATCCATTTTAAGCGGACCCTGGAACATGTAGTGTACGGGAATTTTATGCTATAAGAAAGCCTTATTTAGGTAAATTTACCAGAATCTTAATTCATAATCTATATTTTAAACAATAAAATCATCTTTTATTTTGCAGACAAAGTAAAACAGGTAATTCTTAAAATCCTATCCAATTATTTCCTATCCGACTAAAATTAAATCGAATTATTATAGCATATGTCATGAGTTTTATCTTCCACACGAAATAGATAATTTAAGAAATCACTGCGTGTTTAACCCTGTTATAAAGCAAAACAATAAGTAGGTACAAATAATTATATGCATGTGATATTCTTGACACGTGAAAGTGTATGAGCAACAGGAAGGTAATAAGGGAATTTTAATAACTATTTAGCCTCTATGAATGTATTAAATTTCAAAGTTTTGCAATGTTAAATATAATTATTTTTTAATATTCCCAAAAATCTAACGATTCTATGAAATATAATTATTTTGCATACCTAATTTTTTAACGTAGGTACAGTTTTATGCCAGGTCCCAGATAATATTTGTGATTCATCACAATTAAGTATATGGAATAATTTCATATTCTCCTTTTTAAATTTATTATTAGTTACATTTATTTACGAATTAAAGTAAAAAAGTAAGTCCTTTTTTACTTTACAATAATATGATTGGGAACTATATTTTCTATCACAAAAATTTATATTTGTCATCAAGTTGTATCACCTAATAAATAAATCTATCACCACGAAATATTTTCGTTCTCAGATAAACAAAAATTGTTCCCAGGTATTAATTATCAAATTAATGTTAATATATGTGTAAAATAAGAGATCGATAACCAATAAAATTATATTGCATTACATGAATATAAACTTCGTTCTTATAATAACAGTTTTGTTACTTAAATAATAGCTCTGTGCTCTGAATGGTAGATCTGTCACCAAATAAATCGATTATCGATCCCTGACTGCGACTCCTTTTTATTTGATATTTTGTCACCAATACAGTAGTGACATTTTATTTCGTTCAGATATTAAATTAATAGTATTCGTTAGCAATTTAATACATCAATTTATAATTTTAATGAAAAAATGATCAAAGGGGCGGAGACAAATTGGCGCGACGAGCTATTCAGTGGTTATTATTTTTAAGAATAAATATTGATTATTTTAACTTTAATTAAGTGTTTTATCTACTATTCTGCTAGCCATAAGCCAGCTATTTTAAACCAGCGCTGATTGTTCAGTGGTAATTATTTTAAACAATAAATATTGATTATTTTGACTTTAATTGTTTCATTTACTACTCTGCTAAAAATTTTATTTAAATATAATTTATACTACCAGTGGAAATTTAAAACCTTGGGAGTCTAGTTAAGTAGCAGAATCTTTTGGTTGAAACGATGATGACAACCCTAATTTTTTAGCAATTTTCTAGTAACATAATATGATTTATTGGTGATATCTTTAAATTAGTTTGCTTAAATACTTATTAGGACACACCTATTATAATACATACAAAAACATTTATTTGGTACTAGACCTTATAACTCAGGATTTTAGGTGATTTATTGTGGAACTGATTTTGCATTGTTTGGTGACTACATTTTGGTGACAGATCTACTATTTTGAGGACAAACCCTATTATTTAAGAAACACAAAACTAATTAAATTGGTGATAGCTTAAATGATACCCAATATAATTTGGCTTTAATAATTGGCTAAGAAAGAGAAAATCAAGTGAGAAAATATAAACAGCGCCATCTATTACATGTTTCTGGAAGCTATGTAGAGTTTTGCTTTCATGTAGAAGCGCATTCACTTGTAATGGCGTTGTAACTTTAGGTAGAGTTCCTTTTCGCCTTTCACTTTAGTTCCTAGGAAAAATAAGTTATGGGTAGATGGCGCAAAAATTTAATTCGTTAAACATTTTCATATGAATATAAAATTATGCAAGTAGTATCAGTACATTTTATGTTTATTAAAAAGAATTACATAATATTATATACATTGACTAAATATAATTGAAAACATTTCGATTTTATTTATTTATAAGTACTTTATTGCACTTAAATATAACAAAACGAAATAGAAATAGATTTTAATGAATTTATTAAAATCAAGAAGACTTTTGAGTTTTGAACCCTTAAACTTGGACAATAAATTAATAGTTGTATTTTATGAAAGCACTTCTGTATTACGAGATAGGTATGAGACATTGAAAAATGATTACAAAATTGACAATCGTATGAAGTTTTTTTAATACCCAGGGACCTAGGCCGCATGCATTTAGCTTGAATATTATTATACAGTTTTTAAGCCTTGGTTTTACATAACTCGCAGTCGAGTAGAGTCGAAATCGCAGTTGTTTGCTTCAAAGTTTCAATGATGGTACCCCAATTGCCGGTCTCTGAAAAAGTTGTCCCGACGCTCTTTTCTTTAAAGTTCTTAACACTGAAAAATATAAAAGCATGTTATAGCATTGTTTAACTGTGAGAATGTGTATATGTGTGTTAAATAAATAAACTTAGCAATATATCAGTTTATCTCCTCTGTTTTCTTTTGAAAATTAAAGTTGTAGTGTGTCAGGTGGAATATTTTAATAGCTCTACATATAAAATATATCAAACTATGTATTAGAATAACACAAACAAACGTCACTCTCATACAGTAGAAAATAACAAGACAAGTTGTTCTTTACCTGGGTTATTGACTTGCGTGCAAACATTCGTTCAATATACGAATGTTGCGCTCATGCGGGGTAAAACATTTGCATAGGTATGTCATCCTACACTTGTAGATTTGCGTATTCGAATGTGAGTGACCAGCATTTTACATAATTACTATTTATTTCTTGTAAACGTGATACTGAAGATATTACATATTTTGCTTTACTTGTAGTGTTATAACATATTTAGCTGTTATTGAAAAAAATGCTAACTTAGTACGTACAAAGAATAAGAATGTCACATAGCTCTAGTTATAATACTTTTGAAATAGTCTGTAACAGTGGAATTTTATCACCAACAGTTACCAGGTGCAATATTTAAGTGTCCACATAATCTACAAAGCAATCAGAGCCACATAATATCCGGTAACGCCATGCCACACTAACTGAATTCTCTTGCGCATGGAAGGAAGTCTCTCGGTGCCTGATGACGGTAATTGGCAGCTTTACCACGTTCAAACCACCGCTGTACTAACTTCCTCAATTAATATAATAATATAATACTTGCATTCCTTTCTTTACTATCTTTTAAAAGAATTATGAGTGATAAATATGAATATATTTACAAAAACATGATGATAGATTTTTTAAAGAAAATGGTATATTACGAATAGAACCTTCGTTTTGGGACTTTGTTTAAAGTAGTATTCACTGTATAGACTAACTTAGTTCTAAAATTCGTATTATGGAAAACAGATGGACTGTAGTCTTGAAACTTTTATTAGATTCACGAAATGGATTCACTAGCACACTACTATTATATCTTGTACCAAGTCAGAATAATATGATGATATTTATTTAAATAGAATATAAAAAGATCTTACAATATGTACAAATTAAACTATCTTCAACTTCATTTCTACATGATAATTTCAGGAAATAAGCAAAACGTTTCTGTTAGAGTGTAAAAACACTAGAATAGATTATTACTCATTCAAAATCCACATTTAAAGCGACAGTAGGTTAGGACACTTCTGTAATACGTTCTCAATAAAAATAGGTTACAATAGATTACTTGAATAATTGCTAAGCTTACTTAATAACGGCCCTTTCATAAAACTTCCTATATTAAAGTTCAGAGTAATAATGAAAGAGCGTTTACTTTTTATAGACTAAAAAGAAATAAAGTAGCGGAGAAATTATCAGTTCGATCATAAAATAGTTTGTATAATCGTTATGTAAGGGCTTGTGTTTTGCAACCTTTAAAGGAAATGTTCTTGCAATCGATACATAATGTTTGTATAAGTCTATTTGAAGACCATCAATCAACTTCTCATTACCTAGATAATAATAAGTGTATCGTACTTGAGAATTCTTTTATTATTTATACGCCCACTCACTTAATAAAACAAAATTAATAGGAACGTGGGAATTTCTTAGCTCTTTGAAGGTTTAACTAGATACAGACATTAGTGATTAGACCTAGTTTCTGCTGAGATGTGTGGCAAATGGTTTTCTTTTGATGTTTTAGTTATAACATTTTAAAGGAAAGGAGTAATGTTATAAAATGTAATTAAGTAATATGTTGAATTCAAAATATACTTAAGAATATAAAATAACATTTCGAGTATTAAAAGCTTTTATACTTAAAGGAAAATAAGTCTTGCACAAAAGGAGGAATAATGTGAATCACCGACAACGTAAAATTATATAATTTTTTCTCGTGTCCTAGTTCTACTTTGCGCAATAGAATGTTGGCTATCGTTTTATATTGTTTTAGTATTGTTGTTAAAATTGTCTCTATTTCCTTAGGTACAGTAACTTTATTACAGCAAAGAATATATGTTCGACTTCCACTATCAAAAAATGTATATTTTGAAACCTTATATTATATTAAATACCCAAGTTTATAAGTGTGTAATCATCTTGAGAAATTAAGTTACTAGATCCTAAAGTATTGACAAAATATGTCCACCAAATATATTTTACTTCGAGAGTCATTATATTTGATGTGTGTGCAAGAAATGGCATAGCACTTGCAATATTAATTGAGGAAAGGATGTTCCAGAGAAATTGAGGAAAAGCGAACGAAATTACGGGAGGTACCAACGTATGTTATAGAGGGTTTTTATATAGGACAATTTACAATAATAGTAATTGGAGACATTTTCTCAACGTAAGGGACTAAGAATTATTGGTGTTTGTGAATCGATCGATTTCGTTATTGGTGAATACTTTGTCGTATTTCCTTTACATAAAATACAATAAATTTTGTATATTTTGTTGCCCTGGTTTAACGTTATTGATTAAACTAAAGGTACATAATGTAGTATTAAATTCAAAATAAATAGATAAAAATCTTTTTAGTTCTTTGCTTCTTTGTCATAAAATCTGTACTTGTAATACTACATAATATATTTTATTTAAATACCTACATATTATAGTTTGAAGCAGATCAAACAATTGTCAAAATTCAAACAGCTGTACCAATTTCCACGAACTTTTAACCCGTTTCAGGCAAAATAAGCAAAAGTTTCAATACGTGTTTACATGCTAAATATGAAAACAAGAGAAATTCTGTACAAATTTACACAAAAATACAGCACAGGATGTTACAGGTACTTAAAATAAAACAAATTAACAGACAATAAAGCTTTATAATTTACATGAATATACACACGTTATACCCGTAGTATTCATATATCAAAGTAATGGCCTATTATTGCGTGGTATTGCAATCCCCAGCTATGTGTGTCTCCATCATTCACTAATGATAGCAACCTCTAACTAGGTTCGATTGTGCTACCGTAATAACACTATATTCTGACTCAATAATATTATAAGTAAGAGGTGTAGATAGGTTACCAACACTTGATTCGATCTCCAAAAACGCTACACTAACGCTCATACGATTAGATGTCAAAGTAAGATGGCATGATTTTATATAGTGAGCGAAAAAGAGACAACGGAAGTAAATTCTGGAATAATTAGCCACAACGTGCAACTCCCGGAACACTTTTAATTTATCTAGGTATACATTTTACTAATAATATCATTATTCTGACTACTAAAGTCAGAATAATGATATTATTAGTGTAGTTGCTCTTGTACAATATTTTAAACGTTGAGCTCTACGTAAGGTTATTTGGACAATTCGTGGAATGTGACCCGTATTCAAATGAAGTTACAATTTAACTTAATTTGCGAATAAAGTAGATGTTAACAATTCTTTAGATATAAAGCGAGATAGTGACCGTTTACGAAAATATAATAAGTTTAATAAAATATACACTCTAGTTTATGGGAATAAGTTTAAGGTTGAGACTCGTGAGAATCTAAAATTACTATTTTGTCAGACTTTATTTTTTTTTGAATAAACGCTTACCTTAAACAATATACTAACAAGGTAGGCCTTAAGAAGCCTTGATACTTGAGACAATTAGAATTCTCGATTATCATCTGAATTAGAAAACACATAGAATTAATTTTGTTAAACTAATGTAATATTTTTACAGATTAATTTTATTCATCCTTCTGACAAAAGCTGTCTTCAAAATTGAAACTGAAAGTTTTAACTATAATCTCTACATATTATACGATACCGGTACATTTTCGTACTGCTCCTATTCCCATTTATACTGCAACATGTAAATGACGAATAAAATAGATATACCTTTCCTATTTCAAGGTTGAGCGGATCCAGCCAATGAAGCGGGGTAAAGTTAACTAGGTTTATACATTGATGATATAGTCATATAGGTAATAGGTAATAATGTGTTCGGATATAAGAGGTAATTATTATCGACTTTCATATAATTAATGTCTGAGATTAGGTGTTCTTATCCCACTATTAATCACAAATGAGACCTGGGTTTTCTATAGATCTAATAATGTCTAATAATTGCTGATTTTGTGCGCTAAAATTGGGAAAAATGAAGGTAATTAATTTTGTTCGCTGAAAGGTTATTTTGCTAAAGCGTATAGGGACCTAAGGGAGAAAGAAAAGCAACATTTTTTTAAACTAAATTGGATTACCTAGATTGTTTACACATTTGTATGAGTTGATTAAAAACGTAAAAAAACTGACATTAGAATTAGTAATGGAGAAAGAAAGAGAAGAATTATTATTTAAAAGAGAATTGAATTGAATTGAAATGTGTCTGTGGTCTATAATAAATTGTTACGAAATATTAATTACTAACACATAAATAAGTCTCAGCTCTACATTATAATTATTAATTACTAGGTTTCCGCCCGCGGCTTCGCCCGCGCAGTCAAAGAAAAACCCGCATAGTTCCCGTTCCCGTGGGATTTCCGGGATAAAAAGTAGCCTATGTAGTATTCTCGGGTATCAAAATATCTCCATACCAATTTCATAAAAATTGGTTCAGTAGTTTAGGCGTGATTGTGTAACAGACAGACAGACAGAGTTACTTTCGCATTTATAATATTAGTATGGATACGTACATATCTAACGCAATTATTATTTAGAATTAATTAATCCACCGTCACAAATTCCCAGACATCGATATTAGTATTGGCATTACGCTAACAGAAATGTTTCCTTTAGAACTTACAAAAGCTTTCTTGATTACCCGATAATAAGGTCAATCGTGTTTTAGAATCAAATAAAATATGCATTGTCTGTATTGTGCAAGGTAAGCAATGATTATGCTGTTGAGTCAACAGACCGTTCCCGGTCTTCCTAGCAGCCCCACTACGTAGAAAGTGAATGCGCTTGAGGTGGTCATCTCAGAAGACAAGCGCATACAAACATACGCGGTTTGGCGGTAACGCGCGACGTACGCCGCCGCAAAAACATTCCAATTTTGAATCGAACTAATCCTTTTTTTTTCCTTTTTATTCTGTGCCAGTGTTGCCATAACCATGGAACTCAAGATTTTACTCATTCTAGGTAAGTTAATTTTTTTTCTGGCAAGTACATAGTTAATGAGAAAAATGCTTTTATAAGGTGGTTTATATATTTTATAGTTTTTAGACAGATATTCCTAATAGAACTTATAGACGAAATTTTTGTAACTATCTAATGGATATAATAAAAACGGATCTGGAAGCAAATGAAATTGTTTATTTATCACGAAGAAAGGAAAACCCGACCTGAATGATTATTATTGCAAAATTACTTTCCTTTTTAAATTCATTTAATTAGGAAGAATAGCATCAATCAAATAGATGAGCGCGTGCTCAATCATTGGAAAATGCGCGGGAAAGTTGAGAGTTATCTTAATTCTTAACCATGAAGATGTAGCTACAATTTTACCACTATTTCAAAATAATCTGCCTATAAAATTATTCAAGCAGTTAACTGTTCATTTGCATTAATCAACTTTACGAGTATTAATAGTTTTCTTCACTAACGGCAACTTTGTATAAGTTGCTGTACTTATTAATATGAATAAATTAAAACTGATTGCATATCGATTTTAAACTTTGTGATAAAATGTATAAGAATTTTCTCGTCTAAGCTCTATTTCTCACATTTAATTTGTTTTCATTATTACTTCGAATACTCATTTCATATTATTAGATAAGAATGGCTTCAGATTACTGAGTCAATATAATTTAGTTAATCATATTAAAAATATTTTCACGCTAAATCCAAATTTGAATGTATTGTCCGTTAAATTGCTTTGATGAAAACAATTGCTAACGTTTAACCTCTATAATAGACATATTATTATAATATACTAGCGGTCCGCCCCGGCTTCGCCCGTGGTACATATTTCGCAATAAAAAGTGGCCTATGTCCTTTCTCGGGTATCAAAATATCTCTATACCAAATTTCTTGCAAATTGGTTCAGTAGTTAAGGCGTGATTGAGTAACAGACAGACAGACAGAGTTACTTTCGCATTTATAATATTATGGATTAGAATATGAACTAGAGTATGAATTGTGAATTTGTGAGCCTCTACGTTTATGTGAACGACAATAATTACAAATAGCATTGAGCATACAGATTAAAAATGGAACCATCTAAGTATTTCTAACAGTCATAACTTATCTTTTGAATTAGGGCACTAAAATTGACGAAATATATTACATACTAAAACCCATAAATGCTTGACAACAAGAAAATCTCAATTACATGAAATATTTCCCAGCTATTCACGGATATATTTACGTGTAACAGTGAAAACGAGAATACTGTTCATTAATTATGTAGTTTTTGCGTGATACATGTGCACAGACGAAAGTCGGGATATCGTTGTAATGACGTAATATACATTCTTGCCTGTTTTATTTCATTACGTCTACGTTTAAATATAAATTAATTAACTTGTTGTTATTTTATCTCTGAAATAAATGTGAAGAATTATGAGTTTAACGTTTAGATAATAATTGGTTTAAAAATAAATACCTACTCTTGTTATGACTTTGATGAAGAATTGTCAGTTTTATAAATAATGAATTGGATTATTAAATCGATAAAAGGCTAATTAGAAGGCTGAATACTTTGTTATTGTTTCAATAAGTAACTTTGCTATGTGACTGTAGCCATTAATAGGTTTACAGTTTTAATTGACTCATCTTTGTGATATTATGACTTTTGTCTTCTTTGAAATAAATATGAAGAATTGTCAGATTTATAAACATTAATTAATAAGATTATTATTTTGATAAAACAACTAATTAGACGACTGAATGCTTTGTTATTGTTTCAATTAGTAATTTTGCTGTATGAATGTAACAATAAGAAGGTTAAGAGTTCAACGAATGAAACAATTATGGAAAAAGTTTGACTAAATTCAAATGTTATTTCTTATCGTTTTTCTTAGAGTTTTTTTAGTTCAGATTTTAAGTCTAACAGGCTTTATTATAATGTGTTTGTAAAGGAATTAATATTTATTAAGATAATCATACACTACAGACATTTACTGCATTCTATGATAATTTTGTTAAAACTATTGTTCGCTCTACTTTTAGTTTCTAGATACGGTTGGCTATTACTGTTTAAATTGTTAACCAAATTAATAGCTTCATTTAGTTTAAGCTTGTACTATGCTTTTGTTGGTATTTAAGTTTAACAGGTGGAATTATAAAAATGATTTTAAAAACGTTATCAATTTCCATGAAAATTGACACAATGATTGCGAATTAACTTCACAAAGCAGTAAGTACATTTATGACATAAAGAAAATCATTTCTTTAAATGTTATTTTTGTCTATTGTCCGCACGAACAATAGCTTAATTGAATTATGCTTGAATAACCCCATCGTTTACATTCTTTCGTTTTTGTGAAGTAACAAACCTTTATAGGGCCTTTAGACAAATGGCAGAAACGTCTAGAATAGACTCCGCTATCGCTACTAATTCATATAAGCATATGACGTTTTTTTCATGGTTCGGTCACATTACCAACGACGATGACGACCACGTCCAAAATTCCCTTCCAGCCGAATCGAATATGAATCTTAATTCACCTACGTTTATTTACTTCTACTTGTTTACTTGTTTGTATTTTTTTTAAGGAATGGATGTAAAAATGTTCCCTTTTTTTGATAATTTTTCACATACTTATGACCTTTGCTATTAAATTGTTAATTTATATATCACATAGACAATAAATGGGTACTTAAATTTAATCACAACAGTGATCACGATAAACAAAAAATAATTTAAGGTTTCACACACAATGCTATTTCCGTTAAACAATACAAGCTAGCTTACAGATAATATAACAATTATAAGATACCGATCATTTCCCAACACCGGTCTTGTTCTTTGTGATCATGGGTTCCTGGTACATTGCGAAATATTGTCTGTTAAGGACGCTGTCACAAATCTGCGTTACTCAAATTTAGGTATCTAA
>CAJQZN010019903.1:0-17607 GCA_907164685.1 Colias eurytheme | reverse complement strand
AAGTGACAGTAGTACCCACCTCAACGCTTCGCTTATGAGGCGTGCAACGGTGCAATAGGTAAAAAAAATTCTCATTTTCCATCACCAATTTTCGTTTACTTTTTTCAACAGTATATATATAATAACTGATAACAGAGAGGCAGAAATTTAAAGCTATTTTTCCTCCTTGTAAGGATGTTTAGGATTTACAATAATTCATAGAAATTAAGATACCGGTACTTAATTCTAAATTGAACCTTATTAAGCATAACTAGAAGGTGAAATTTATTCTTCGTGCTTCATATGACCTATTGTATTTGATAAAGGTTAGTTCTCGTATTTGACAGGAAAATGGTTCTTATAGTTGTACTTATAAAAACTAGAATTGAAATCATAACAATCAACTTGTGAAGGCAAATCATGCTTGCGTTTCGTATCGACGAATTGTTTGACATCCGTCCACGATTGTTTATTCACGATTTGTTTACTCTTTCGACTTATAGGAAAACTGTAGTGTGTTATTAAATTTTAGTCTCTAGCCTTAAGAATTAAGGATGAAATTCAATTGTAGTAATTTTCTTGAATGGTCAAAGGTATCGTTGATGTCTTTTGTATGAGTGTGGAGTGGTCTTGAATATGTTATGTGGACATGCCGCTCGCTGCGGCTTTTCCAGAGAGATGACGGGATAAAAAGTTTTTTATAAGTTTTACTTGGTTGTTAACTATGTATATTTTATTTGTGTTTCAAATTTCATCTTTATCGGTGTGTCCGTTAATGCATGAATGAGCATTCTCTTATCATTACAATTGTCTAACTCTAAACTCTAAGCCATAGACGACTTATTCTTTATTATATAGGTAAATTATTAATTACAGTCGTAGTTTCTGTTTTCGATTGTATACATATATTATGTTTCATATTTAAATTAAAGACATAAACTAACAAAAGAATATATTACTATTGACGGTCATAAAGCTTCGATTGAAAACTCCATACAAAAACATTGAACATTGAGTTATATTTGTGTAAGGAACTACGCTTCGAACGCAAATTATACCTCGTTTATACAATTTTGAGGTCAGATATTTTGGATAGCGTGATAACGTAGTCTTACCTTGTTTTGATCATCCGGTTAGTATTAATTTAATTTAATACGAAAAGAAGGTTATATTTTATTATATATTTATTGTAATAATATAAGAATATATAATTATGTTTATTACACAATTCTTTCGTCTTCACTTTTTAACGATTACATTTTTCTACGGTAACCCATCTCATAAATCAAAACAGAATTATTATAAATCACATTCTAACTTCGAATCTGGCACCTCACAGATCTGTAAAATATAAAACTTACCTATAGAATCAATGTATAGCACTTAATTGCGTTTTCTATATCTTCTTATATATAAAAATGAATCGCAAAATGTGTTGGTAAGCGCGTAACTCGAGAACGGCTGAACCGATTTCGATAATTCTTTTTTTATTATATTCCTTGAAGTACGAGGATGGTTCTTATGTAGAGAAAACGTAAACATGTACCACGGGCGAAGCCGGGGCGGACCGCTAGTATGTATATAAAAATGAAACCCGATTTCCTTGGTCACGGCATCACGCGTGAAGGGCTGGACCAATTTCGATAATTATTTTTTTATTATATTCCTTGAAGTACGAGGATGGTTCTTATGGAGAGAAAACGTAAATATGTACCACGGGCGAAGCCGGGGCGGACCGCTAGTTTTTTATAAAGTTAATAACCAGTAACAACACATAAGTAGGTATGTAACAGAATCCAGTCAAGTCATAATATACCTAAAGTTATATCCTAGAAGTGTGAATCCTCGTAATTATGTATGTTTCTTGTCATCGCATCACCACTGACTCAATTTCCTGTTTGAATAAATTTTTATTCGCAACCTTGAAGGCTATATTTATTCTGTGTTTATTTTATGACTGTACCTATACAAGTTTTCTCCTTAAATGTATATAGATTTAAGTAATATGTAATATATTTTTATAAGAAATAAATTATAATGTATAAGTAAATGTTCTTTTTCCAAAATTCCACCATTTGAATAGTATATTACAACTAGCGGTCCGCCCCGGCTTCGCCCGTGGTACATATGAAAAATAGATGTTGGCCGATTCTCAGACTTACCCGATATGCACAGAAAATTTCATGAGAATCGGTCCACCCGTTTCGGAGGAGTATGCAGACTAACATTGTGACACGAGAATTTTATATATAAGATTGTCAATTATTTTTAATTGTTTATTTATTTAATCTGGATAACCATCGTCATATATATGGAAATAGTCGTCGCCAAATCTATCTTCAAGAGTATGTAATTTACGTAGAAAAAATAAATAGGCTCCTTTAAATTATCTCGCACAAAAACTAAATGATTGACATAAAAGAAGTCGCGGTCTCTACACAGTCCGTATAAACAACTCAATATTTGCAACGCTCACACACGGCTTCAATACTTCATTAAACGCGATTATGCTCAGTTAAAAAGAAGAGAAATACCTCATTGTAGCGTTCAAAAAAATAAACTTCACAAAAAGCTTTTAAAAATACCACCACGTCTGACGTCACATATCTCGCTAACTAGACGTTTGTATCAACCCGTTCCCGCGCGACCTTGACAGACACAGATAAAAAATAAACATGTGATTACAGAAAAAAGGTTTTATCTCATGGTCTTGAGCGACAAAAGGAGGAGTGCAATTCGCCGGTCGGTTAGTGTAAAGTACTGGCTGAACAGTGGTATGTGAAAAAAAAAAGTGTTATAAGTACTTTTGAAAGGGCGGCGGTAGTTGTTTTACTGATTTTGTTACGCATTTGTGTTTATTTTTTTTATTTGGACTAAGATTTTAAACAATGGGAATTAAATATGTTAATTTATATACTAACCCGAAAAGAATAATATTTGTTACAATTGAAAAAGTAATAATGATATTGTGATACATAATCTATTATAAAAAGAAGAAAAGAAATAAGTTTGTAATGCAGGATCTCATTCATCTCATCCATTTTCTGTAATTGAAAATTGTGTGTATGAAATAAATATATTTTTCATTTTCATTTTCATGTTAAAACTTTATCTAATAGGAAAATTATACCTAAAAATAATATTTAAAAATGATTGGACCATGAATTTTCTACTTATTTTCTCATTGCCCCATTTAATATTTATCTTAATGAAAAACGTAATTTGTTACTTAACGATCACAGTTAAGTTAAATTAATACAATAATTGTTGTAACTAATTAATTGAACAATCAATTTGTAAACGGATTTAATCTTTTATTAATATGAATAATGATCAATCACTTTAAACGCGATTTATGCATTATATTATTATCCCAGTGTGTTTGTTAAGAGCTTATGTTTTTCATATTTATTTTTCATTGGGTATACTATGAATAAATTAGAAAAACCTCGCATATTCTTCATATTTGGCGTATAAGTGTATCAAAATTTATTGATTGTTTCTGAGTCATGAAAATTTTCACTCATAAAATTTTTGCATGCGTTATTTCTTTATTCGAATATCCAACAATATATAATACTCAATGTATGCAGCTGAAACAAATGAAATTAAAATTGTTTTAAAATCTTTAATTAGCTCTCGTTCGTTTAGAAATTAACATACATGAATAATACTCGTAAAACAATCAATTAATATGACAACACGTTTACAATTTATGATTAGTACGAGTCAATACTCAGAATATTCGTTCCATGCGACATGTTGGTTACAAATTGACTCACTCATTGCAATTCCACTCTCGTTCTTCGGTAGAACGATGACTGATATGATGAGGAATGATTCGTGATTGTATGAACGGTGAACCATGAATGTCGCAAAAAGGTTGTGCAGTACTTTGACTAAGTGAATGTATGTTTGCTTGAAGTATATTTGGAAATTTTTGTAATTGGATTCATATAAAGGGGCGGTTATGTAAAGTTTTTAAATATCTTATTTAATGAATCATGAACAAAAAATTGGGTTAGAGGCAGATAAACAACACATTAGCTTTCTGCTCTACCTAGTTCTATAATAGAGTTATAACTTCGGTAAAATCTATACTAATATAATAAAGCTGAAGAGTTTGTTTGTTTGTTTGACGCGCTAATCTCAGAAACTACTGGTCTGATTTGAAAAATTCTTTCGGTGTTAGATAGCTCATTTATCGAGGAAGGCTATAGGCTATATAACAACACGTTAAGATTAACAGGAGTGGAGCTGCGCGGGTGAAACCGCGCGGCGCAGCTAGTATTAAATAAGTTCTTTCATTCGCAGGACATGGTAGTATCTCTCATACTTGTTTCATTCATCGTTTCAGTATAAAGAAGTCGATAAGACGATTGTAATATAGACATGGGGAGTCGCCATGAAAATCTTGTATTAAGAAGTGGAGTTGTAAAAGAATTATATATATTATTAGAAGAAAAAAGAATTATATATTATTATTACTCTTAGTAGAACTACCCCGTATAGATATATATCTAATCAACGCGCATCTTCACATTTATACACACTTAGTAATACAGTAAGTTTAAACGCCAGTAGGCGTCATGACTATATATTTATTATCTGTCGACATCTGCATACAATGCAGACGGGGGCACAGCTATCACCATTGTGATAATAACGGACTTTTTATAGCAAGTGTACACGTACAGGTTACAATGTATTGACTATCTGATAAAAGATACAATAGCTTTTGAAAGCTATTCTTTATAAGCAAAAAGTTTCGATAACTAATAAGAAACTTTTTTGTTACTGGCCACACAAAAAAAAAACAAATAGTTCAATGTATTTGCACATATTGTGATCGGGTATTGCGATTTCATGATAATAATATGATGACCGTTATTGTTACTGTTATTATGTTTACTTATTGTTTTAATAGGAACTCGATTGCTGCTATAAAAGGAGGTGATGCATACGATGCTATAAAACTTTTTATAAAAGATTTTTTTTATGTATTTAGTAGGAATGCTACTACGTAAAAGAGACAAATAGTAAGGACGCCTATAATATATGTAAGGAAAACACTTTTTGGTCGTATTTTTTAATACCTATTTATCGTATTGTGAATGTAATTTTGTATCGCTTGTTGCAGAAACGAGACAAAGATGTGACGAAGTTTTCCCGCCAGAACGAAACCCGCCATCTTGTGTTAGAAAATAAATTTTAATGTAAGTATTTTATTTTGAATTTTATGAATAATGCAACTTTGCATTAAAATAATAAATCATATCAAATTAAAAGTATAGTTTTAGGTTTGCTATTAAATATTCAACTATTTTATATTTTGTTGATTTTGTTTTTATCTGCAGAACAAAATAATGGTGTTATTATTTGGTGCAAATGTAATAATAAAATATAATGAGATTTTTTTATGTTTGTAAATTATATTTTGCTAGCAAGACGGATATCTCGTCTATTAAAAAAAATTCTTCGAATAAAAAATTCATATTTACGACTATTCTAAGAGACTGTTTAGCTCCAACATACCGCATTATAATTACATGAATCTAACGTGCTTTATTACTTTGAATTACACTAATTATTATAATTTGCGAGAATGTGCTCAGAGTGCAATTATATGTACTTGTGAAGTATGAATAGCTCCAATGCTTTCAAGATGAGTTAATGTCGTGAACATAACCTTACATTTTGCGCGGGAATTTTTGACGTTTCTTTTGGAATTGCCCAAGGAATTGCCGCGTCATTTGAAAAAGGAATGTTTTCTTTTTTATTGAAAGCGTTGACTGACGATAGATTAAAAATTATTTTTAACTTTTAAGTGACGTAAGAGATGGGAAAATTAAAGCTTGCAATATATTAAAATTATTATACATATTTGAATATGAATGTGTTACAAAATTATGGGGGAAGTAAGAAATTATGTTAATTCAAATACCCTTTGAAAGATTAGAACTTCGCACACCGAAATTTAATTACTTTAAATTTATATATATTTGTAAATTCATGCAGGAGTTACTTGCCTTACGACTTTTTGTCGAAAATTAATTATTCAAAGCAATTATTTCTATGTTTTTTTGCTCGAAGATATGGCAACACAATACTTGAACGTATCTCAGGGCTATCTCGATAGCTTGCAACATTGCAACGCATTGAACGTCTAAAGGGAAATAAATACAAACATATTTGGACTTTATTGATATCGATTTATGGTTTAAATCTTATTGATAACGTTTAACAAGGTAGGTTAGGCTATCTAAAGATCGGTTCATTATACATGACACTTCAATGCAGCTTTATATTCATGAATCTTGTAAAGAATATATTTATATTTACTCGTTTACACATAGTTTTATATGGGCTCACTAATAAAAATAAAAAATGCTTCTCCATATTTTACTATAGACTTATTAAACAGTCAGAGTTCGCTCTACATAATTATTTATTATTATTTATTTAATCTTATTGATTTAAAAAGCGTATGTCTAATTTGCAGTACTTAAAAATTTACTATGAAAACCTACAACTAAATTGGACAATAATAAGTTTCTTATTACCTTATTTACTCCACATTCTCTAGTCTATACTCGCACCATACTTAAACAATTTCGCAACCTTTCATTACTTCTCTTTGCTTCTTAATTATATAGTGTTCATCCCTAAATCGATAGTTGTTTGTGGAAAAAATATCCTAGCATAACAAGGTGCTTAAATAGAAGGCATTGACGATGTATCGAACAAAAAAGCTATCGAGTATGTGTGAAAAATGTTAAGTAGATTTTATTTAAATATCTCACTATTACTCGGGACCAAGATTGTAGTGTGATAAATTGTAATTTTTTGTAGTGGAATATACTTAATATAGGTGTGGTTGAATACACTTTGTTTATATAAATACTATATTGAGTAAAAAAGAGATCGTATTTAAAGTACAGTTACAGAGAAATAATACAAATGCCGATGCACAGTTATAGGTTGTTTGGACATCTACAGTTTTTAATAATAACTGAGAAATTGATAAATTATTTAAATAATTAAAATGCGCAGAAATAATAATTCTAGAAATAATCGAGAAAATCAATAAAAACGGAGATTCCGCTATTACTGCTTTGAAAAAATTATAATTTTTATTGATTAAACCGATCCGAGAGGTTCGGAAATAAACACAATATCGTTATTATTATGCTATAATTTTCACAAAAGTACATTCTAAGCGAAGCCTTTTAAACTGGTATCGATAGTATCAGTTACAGTACATAATCTGATAAATAAAAGCATTCTACAAATATGACTCAAAGGCTCTAGCATGAACACGTGTCAGGCCATACACAACTTGATCTAAAGTCTAATGGTGCTCTTCCACCTGAGATGTGCGAGGATGCGTAGCGAGGGATGTGTTTGTAAAGAACTAATCACATCGTTTTATTTAATGGAGGCTTCACATTAGTGCCATGAGGCTCCGTGAACAGTCGTGAACGTGATTGTAGACGCGCGTTCACGTGCGTTTGTTCCTGTTCCCAAATCAGAGTTGGTAGTGTGTCCCGTGAGAGAAGGAGCCCCTTGCCATAGTTACCATAGTAACTTATACATAGTGATTATGGCAGCAACTTCTACGTCCATTGCACGGTGGGTTTCATGAACGATTGCGTAAATCCTATGTATGTGGAGTATTGTGGAGACTCATACCGTGAATTCGCGGCGTAAATTCGTGCGTGAATTCACGGCACTAATGTAGAGCCGCCATAAATAGTCTCCCGATAATGCTGATTGACGTAATGTTTTATTTATGTGCATTCTGATGTCACACAATAGTGGTATTTTAATTGGTCGGGTATTCAATGAGTGGAGAGTGAGTCCTCTATTTATTAGTCTGTCCATCATGTATGAATGTATATGTGTACGTATTCTTGTTGTAAAAAAGTAAGATTCGTATAAACGTTGTACTATGTTATGATATAAATTTAATAAGTGAGGTTTATCTAATTTTTATACAAAGTAAACAGTGCAATTTAACCATATTTAATTGCTCTACCTAAGGAGAGTTACATCACGCAAATATCTCATAGATATGCGAATGCATTGATAATTAGTATGCATCGTATAATGTAGGTAATATAACAGAATGTCAACTCACGTATATTCCGAAACAGAGACAAAGAAGGACATAATATTTTCTATCATTTTATTATAATGGTTTGAATTTACAGCTATGAACGTCGCAATATGGCGCTCAATGGATCCTATTCTTAGATGGATTGCAAAGTATATAGTGTGTTCAACTCATAAGTACTATTCCATAACACTGCCTATAGTAACAAAGTGTTTCAAAGACAGCTTTAGTCCTACAAATCTGACCTAATCCGATACCGGTATATTGTGTAACATACCGGTATGTCACCAGCTCTTAGTCATAACTGGTTTGGTCTAGTTCGATGGTTTAGCGATATGATATCGATAGTGCAATTTTGAAAGGCTTTAGATATGGTTAAGTTAGAGTTATAATTTTGGGATTAATATAGTATTATAGTAGATATCTTGAATATAATGAAGATTGAGATTTGCTATAGGTAGTAAAAACAGCTCTGTTTGGACGCAATCGCATACGTGATTGACTCCAAAAGGAGCTATTTTCGAATATAAAATTTTTTATATTGTGTTTAAAAATATTTAAAGTTGGTCCGATAAAATAATAAATGCAGTAAACTATGTATTTTGCCTGTAGGAATTTTAAATTGTCATAATTATAATCTTACATTCATAAATTAAAAAGCATGCTGCACTCATTTTGATTTCCCTCAGTTAAAATCACTCGTCTAAATGTAAAGCCTTGCCGTACTGGCACATCAACACTTAATAAAAGATTACCAAATATATATTTTAGATTAAATAAACACCAGAAGGAACATGGACATCCATGTTCATCTTATCCCCATTCCGCCCACAATAGTCAAGTTTGTCATGTTTTGTCTTATGTAATATTTTAGTCACCATACTAAAAGTAGGACATGGCTGGCGCGAGGTCGTTAGTTCAATACAGGTACAAGCTAGCACTAACATAAAATGTTTTACTGCTTTTGTTAAGGAACGGGATTTAGGCCAAAACAAGCTGTAGAGCTAACGAGGTATGGTTGAAATGTTGGATTTTTTATATTGTTAAAATAACTGTCGTCTGAGAATGAGATAACTTTTTAATATATTCCATTAATTTGATATTTTACAGCGAAATACTATATACCTAGTAATATCTTACTAGGTGTATCAGAGACGTAAACTCATGGAGATTTTCCTTTATCAAATTTATAACGTAGTTAAAGAAACTTCTTCGATTAAACATATTGTGTTAATAATTTTAGGCTATGCTACAATTGATTTCGTTCTCTCTCGAAAAATAATCGAATTTCAAATAGGTACAATAACAAACATAAGATTTTATCAATGCACCGGATAAATCTTTGGAATCCCATATAAGTGCTCTTTAAAACTCGGTTTAACTAAAATATTTTAAAAATAAAAGCGACGAAAAGAATTGCATGACCGACGGCCGACGCACATGTTCAAAAGCAAACAACATAGTCCATTGTTACACTAACTTGTGTTTAATACGTAATGAAACAATAAACTCGCAAATATTATCGTTAGGTAAGTTAAAAGTGAAAGTGGATAACCAAAAATGTATTGGGGAGGTCGTATTACGTCATATAGTGACATCTATTATCACTCTTATTGTGTACGCAATATGGGTTAAATTCGACTGCGTTTATTCAATGATGGTTTGTAATTTTTTTGCGAAGGCGCAGTGTTTTTCTTACAAAAAGTTGCGTGTTTCGGGTAGGTGGTTTCCTTTTTTATCGATGTATTTAATGGTTGGACGTTTTTAATGACCAATTTTTTACATTCGACATCGATATTAAGATCCGGTATATTGATCTCAATCAATATTACAAAAGTTGTTGGTGAAGCAGCTTTAAGAAGTGCTAGTTTAATGATGGGTGACCGCTTTAAGATGAGCTGAAAGCTGAGAAATTACCACGATTCGTACTTCATGTAAAAATCGATTTCGGACCTCACGTTATCATTGAAGCCATATTGTATCACTCAAGAAGGAAAAAAAATATTGGTTGTCTGTAAAGTCGGTTTACTGACGATAGTTAATCGTGACAACGTCCGATTGTGCTTCTTTGTCGCTCGTTCCGCGCTCTCACTTGCACTTCAAGCCTTATATGGAACGCCTCAGAGCGAGGTAACGCCGCATGAGTCATGTTTTTTCGTGCGTGCAGCCGGATCTATCAAATTATAAGACGTTGTCACGTCAAAAATAGCGAAAATAATTGTTTCTCTTTTCTTAATACAGACAAGAAAGCATGTTGGTTTGTTAACATAATTGTCTCTCTTACGTCGCAATGGTGCGATATTATGGTATGATTTTTATGCCTCAAGATAGTAACTAGTCTAGAGAGTGCTTTTTATCGCGGTAAAATGTCTCATTCCCATGGCAATTAATATCTTTGACCAATTGAAGGAAGGGTAATAGCTAGTTGGTATATACTAGTATAGTATTGTTTTATCTTTGGTAAAGGCATGAACCTTCAGCCGCATTCCGCTGGGGCATTAAGCAATGAATGAGTAGGTGCAATGTCAGCGCCCACTGAACTTCCATTCACATGCAAAGTGCTCATAAATATGTCAGGTGCATGCTGGTTGTGCACGAACGGTTTGAACTTATACTTGCCATTCGCATGTAAAAACAACAAAATCTAGCACTCAGGAATCATCCTGTAACAAAGTCAGTAGTTATTGAGATCATATATTAAAATATACAAGTTTCAAATCTTTTCTATTATTTATAGAAGTGTAGCTTTAAATGAAGACAAGTGCAGATAACATTTGATGTACTTAAATCCATTTTTAGGGTTCCAAACCTCAAAAGGAAAAAAACCGAAACCTTATAGGATCACTTTGTTGTACTGTGTAGATTTATCCTCGGCTATCCACAACGGCCAATTATTTATAATATGCATAAATTAAGAATTAGATTCGAAAAACGTTCGTTTATGAACTGCCTTACATCCATTACATTTAAGTTTTGAGTGCTAATCGAAGCATGGTGGGTTTTATTCGTAAGTAATATAATCAAGTTTATAACATGTAGTACACACATACACATAATGTATGTTGTTTTAAGACAATCTATAGAACTGTGACATGGAGATAGAGATATTGATTAAAGGAAATAGTGTACAATAAAAATTTTGTAATAGGTACCTACTTATACAATAATTACTATTTTCAATATCATACTCTAAATTTAGTATCTTCGTGGATCGAGGAAAATAGCAATTACTCGAGAAGTTAGTTTGAATCATAAAAACATTGAAATTTTCAAATATCTTTTATAGCAAATAGCAAAGATAATAATAATTTTCAGCGACATTTAGCACTTAGACGACATCATATTTCTCATCAATAATAATCAATATAATCTCGATATTTAATACTATTAGATGGCATTTTCATGAATAGATAGATTTATAGGATTACCTACAATGTGTCTCTGTATGTCTTACACACTTTCTTAATTGATGGATGATCCGATTATCGATAATATAGATGGTTCTGAGCTGTTTGATAGAAATAGTGGCAGCTCTACCTACTTATTTAACACTAAAACTGTGGCACAATCTTAGTTATTATGAAATAACTGAACCGTTTGGTTAGAAATGACATTTTCAGTATTTTTGTGTGCAGTGTCGTGGTCTCTTTATTGTTCATTTAATTTTGTTTTGTACTTATTATTCTACAAACAACGTAGCGGGTAACAGCGCGTTTAACTGTAAGATCGAATTAATGTACGGTCAGCAATAATGTTCATTCTAAGAAGCAAAGTAACGTCCACAAAAACTATGATAAGAGATAATTACGTGTGACATAATGCGATGGTTTATGTCCTCACGTTTCAGAGTATTTAAATATTTTGTAAAACTGTTGTCTGACATTATTTTAGCTACAAACAATGTGACTGATTATCAAGTTTGTTGGACATACTGCATTAAAATGGATTTCAACACTTTCATGTATTAAAAGTACTGATAATATTTTAGAAAGCTAGTTACAGATATGTGGGTTTACGCGATCAAAGCTGCAGTAGTTTTTTTTTAATTTTCATTGTGAGGAAAAGGAAATTAGGTCAAAGTAACTTTCATAATCTGTGGAAACTGTCTAAAGTTTTTTGTTCGGTGTTAACGATGATCGATGGAATATTAAAAATGTGAAAAGTTCAATTATTTTTCAATTTATTTAAAAAGTTAATAAGTATCTTTTGTAGGGCCGCAATTTTTTTTTGTCTTGACCATTTTATATTTCACATCGGATTCCTTGTAAAGGTCTTTTAAAGTCTAAGGACGAACTTCACAGGAATTGTATAATACATTCTACAGTTCCAAGTAAAAACGAGTTCTGTAAGTTCCAGAAAACTAAACGTCATTTGGCAAAGACATTTGCCGCCAAATTTACGAGCAAGCACGGAACATGATATGGCGGCCGTTGAACTGTACGTGTATTTGGTCATTTTAATAAGTTTATTAGCTTTTGCGACAATACATGTCGTTGAACTTAATATTTGTTCTTTCTTTCGTCGTGTATTACATATTAGATAAGCGTATCGTGGTTTTAGTCGAAACTGTCATGAATTATCTATTGCTAGTCTGTGGCCATCCCTGTGACATTTAGAAATTGGCGGCAATGTAGTTTTGACATACTTAGTATATTTTTTTACTTGCTTTTAACCAATTAACGAATCGTTTTTAATAAAGAGAATCTTGAAAAGGAATGAAATTAAATATATTATACGTTATACCGGTTTCAAATCATTAATATTCTGATCCGTAATATGATGTCATACCTAAATTCTGCATTGGCGACATAGGGTCAACGAATCGCAGTTTTATTGTGTCTACGTCAAGTTAATCGGGAAATATTTTCTTAGAAACAAACTCCATACTAGAAAATAATATGCACATTACTGGTTGTATAACTGTAAAATAGGCGTGACTTAACTTTATCCGTAAACTATAAAATGGTACTTATCCTTTCTTTCTATATGTTTTCAACATTTTACATTAGAGCAGATAGAAGCAAACATCTATGTAATTCTCATCTAAAATAATTATTAGATATTTAGAGGCAATGTTGGTTATTCTAGACCGTTAGTTTTTCTTAAAAATATCATATAATTCAATAGCTTTTTGAAACATTATGTTCGTAGTTAAGTTAATTGTTGACAAAAGTAATATCATCCAAAATAAAAACATCCCTAATCATTCAATGCCTGATCCATGCTACTGTTAGTTAGTAGGTAGTTTAGTAGGTATTGTAAAAAATAGAGCAGGATTTCAAAAACAGATGTATAGACAGACAATTAATGTTAAAGCAATGACATAAGCGGTTGTCAAACACAAAAAATGTCAAGGTGTGGCACCATATAATACACGGCAACCTTGTGTCGTGAAAAGTTGTTTTGGGCGGGGCTTCGCTGTTTTGTTTTATTAATTAAATAATATGAATGTAAATACTTTAAAAACGGGATAAATATAAAAAAAAGATATAATGGTAGTGTGTAAAGTACTTTTTAGAATTTAAGGGAATTGAAAATGTAAAAAAACATCACTGAAATAAAAGGGCAAGGGGTAAATGGGTAAAATAAATAAATAGTTGTTAAGTGAAATGGTAATTATTTATTAAAAATACATAACTTAGTTTACCTAAATATGACGTAGTTACATCGATAATCTAAGCATGTTATTTACATGCGAATATTCTTAAAGTAAAGCAGGGTATACATTAGAGGTAGCAAATTAAATAATATAATCACGGATTTTTTTTTATTCCTACAAAATATACTTATAAAATATATTTTTTACAGCAAAAATGGCGCTATTTTGGTGCGCACTGGTTTGCGCGTTCGCCGCTGCGCAAGCGCAGTCCAACTATGGATCACAAGCGAACGACATCGCGTACCAGGGGGAAGGCTTGCCGGAGCAGACCGTGCTTGATGGAAAGGTAATGTTCTTGTTCTATCAATTATAGTCGGCAAAGGCGAAACATGATCCATATGACACTGACAGTTATTCCCAAGACACAACCTTGTAATGGCGTCACCAAACACGTATTCGCTAGTGTATATTTTATCATGAAAATGGATGTCCCCACTTGTTATGTCTGAAAAACTTTAGTTATCATAGGTAGGTACTTAAATGGATATTTTTCAGGTATAGTCTCACAATTTGGTTTGATTTTTCGGTTTTAGAAATATGCACTCATTTCCATTATCGACATTTCTTTATCGATACTTTCTGCGCTAGTCGATAAATACCAAACGATGTAAGTTTTGCAGGACGTAAACGTAAAGACAGATTGAAATAATATCTCGTAAATGTTAAGAATTGCTATATAAGTAATTCCAACGGAACATCAGTGTAATCATCATCATAAAGCAATGTAAAAATTAATAAATACCATTTTTAGACGCCTCCAATACGTTGTACTAAAATCACTCGCTCAGGTGAAAATGAGGGATGAACGTCGCCCATAGTTCTATCCGCGGGGCACAGCTATATAAAATGTTATAAACGCTCATTCATCCGTTATCAGATCGCATACAGAAATTATTCTTTGTCTTAACGAGCGGTGCTACATTGTGCGGACCATGGTACATTGTTACGGAGATTCCTGACAATCAGTACAACGCTCAAACGGACCGGCAGTGTGGCGAATAAACTAGCCTCTGGTGGACGTGTTTCCATTGTTAAGTTTGTAAATACACTGGTTTTTATATGCTGGAATAGCTGTTTGAAGTTAGGACATGGCGATCAATGACAAGCTACCTTACGGCTTACTTATGGCTATTTGCTTATATCACAGATCAGATATAAGATTTTCGGATGACTCACAACAGAAATAAAATCTTAGATTTACGATGAAACTAGTGTAATATTTTTAGGACATTTAGAAATAAAATTATATGGATCTTTTAAAGGTGGTCAAACCAGCTGCCAAACACCATAATACTAGTTGCGTCCAACTTATGTAATGATTTTATTATCCATGATTATTCATCAGGTGACTCACACCCTTGATTGTTTTTACTTAAAACAAAATAAGTGACACATTCGTCACATGTCAAATACCGTGACGTGTGCGAACGGAAACGAGCCCCAATGCTGATAACCGCTGGCAAATAATTAGTCGGCCAGATTTATTAAGACAGCAGACAGCGCTGCTAAATATAGGCACAGCTAGTTATATATTTTCAGTGCAAATACAAGACAAATAGGTACATCTCTTGTTTAACAGGAGTTATGTAGAGGGTCGTAAAATAAATGAAATTTATAGGTTTTTTTAGGCTTTGAAGGGAACAAGATTGCCTTTAGAACGACGCTTAAAGTATTTTTAACTGACTTCAAAAAGGAGGGCTTACTGAGGTACCTAGTCAAAGGAATAAAAAAAAAATCACGCACATTAAAAAATATTTTTAACACACACACACACACATACACGACTTTATTAATGATTTTATGTTACAGTTATTATAATATTATGTATAAATCCAATATCTTTGACTCTAACATACCTATAATTGTTTACAAGTTCATACAATACTCTACTGCACTCTGCAGTACTGCTATACTATAAGTTCATAAAAGCAATTCCAATTTTTTCTTATTATCAATTTATTTACTTCCAGGTCACAAAACTCGACGACCTAAGTCCTGTGATATTTTTAAATCGAACGAGAGCGGCGCTAAACTGTGCTGCAGGTTCTATGCAGGTAAAGATTTAAATAACTAGATATAGGGTGGCGTCTCCTATTATCGGCCTGCTCCTAATATCGGCCTTTTCGAGAAAACGGAATATAACTATAAATATCGATCTTAAATCATAAAAGTTTTTATGCAAAAAGTGACTCTATATACATAAGCAAAACCTCCCAAATTTCGGTGTGGGTACCTCAACTCTTGAAAATTCAGTAAGCCATAGAGCACGTGCAGGTAAAAACGTGCGTAGTTTGGCGGCATTGCGTAGTCAAATCGCTGAGTCGACGCTTTACGTTGATAAGTATTTTAATGGAATTAAACAAACATATAGTATTTAATTTTATGTGTTCGTTTTAATGAAATAATTGCGGGGCCGAGATTGGGGATCTGTATTTGCTGATAAATCTCAATATCGGCCGGGTGGTCGATATTGGGGTAATGCACGAAAACTTCAAATAACATGTTTAGCTATTTTATATGTTAGCAGTGATATTAATAAGGTTAGAAATGAAACAATAGCTCCGTTTGATCACTGGATCCTAAAGTCGGCCGCCTTAAAACGATTTTTATTAGCTACGGCCGATATAAAGCGAATTGATGCGTAATAACGGCCACCTTAGTAAAACCTTTTCTACTACCGTCGGAATTTATAATAAACAGGGAGGTGATGTATTTTAATTTTTGTTAATTGCTATGCCAAAATCATGCCAGCACAATCTAAACTAGCAAAAGATCAAACTAAAAGTAAAACGTTGGCTATTGCAAACGTTTTCCTTTTTGTTGACCTTTTTGTTTGTCCTTTTTGTTGACCATAGTAAAATTATAGAGACAGTGAATGCCGTCAAAAATCCAAATATGAGCATCAGAGAAGCATCTCGACAATACGACATCCTGAGGACCACTTTAAAAGGACTTCATGGAAGAATAGACACAGAATGCACAGTTGGTAGAGATACCGTCTCGGCTAGAGAAACCGAAATGAAGAAGAAGAAATTGTTCAATGGTTGATACGGATCTACGGTTTACCTATCTACAGTTTTCCTGGATCACGTGGCAACGTGATAAATAGCGTTAAAAATATTATAAAAGAAGATAAAAGACCCAATCCGTTTAAAAATGGAAAACCAGGGAAAAAGTGGTATTCCTTGTTTTTAAAATGAAAGAAGCTGGCCAGGGCTGTAGTTACAGAAGAAAGTGGTTTAATGACTTACAAGAACATAATATAAAATCAATCGGAAACCGAAGACATATTACAAGACCCACGGAGAATATTAATGGGGATGAGACGAGCTTTAGTATATTTCCGAAGACAGGGAAAGTAATAGGGCCTAAGAGATGGAAGAACATTTATGAAGTTGCTAAGGGCAGTGAAAAAGTAACAATAAATGTTTTGCTAGTCATATCTGCAGCAGGAGAATCTTTATGGTTGTTTTCCCTACATCCGTAGACCACTAAAAGTAATCTTTAATACCACACCATCCTCCTGGTTTCTTGGTTTATCAAATAGTGGGTGGATGAGAAGTGAAGTAGTATTCTATGAATATGTTGGTTTAATGATTGGGTGATTTCTTATAACATATTTTCCAAGCCAATTCTTTTTCTAGTTGATTGACACAAGTCTCATTTAACCCGGTATCTTTATTTGTCTTATAAGAATACTGAACTTGGTACATTACTTTAAATTTTTAAGACAATGTAACGAAAAGACCATTCATGACAGGCGAGTTAAAAAAATGATTTGTATCTCAATCGATAATAAAAAAATTTACCAGTTTTAAGTTTTATTCATCTAACTTCACCTAAGAAAAGGTAT